>JAPUBX010003992.1:0-286734 GCA_028672205.1 Proteocephalus fallax | reverse complement strand
GTTTAGACTATATTAGTTTAAGGAGAATCGCTATTTTAAGATTTTCATTATATATGATGCAAAAATTAGAATTCTTCTGCCTGTCAACCGATGTGGTGGGATATCAGATTCAGATTCTTTGTCTAGAGTCATAAAAACAAACAACTCATAATCAGAAATCGATATTTTTCGGGAGTGTGCAGAATCCATTTACCACACATTGTAATTATGTTTCAATTAAATATGGAGTCGTACATGTTCCCGTACCAGCGGTCGTACATCTTCAATTGTTCTTGGTCGGGAAATCGTCGCGTTCTTCCGCAATTTTTCCTTTACACTGTATGCTGTTTATCCTTGTAGACTGACAATCTTTGGAAGGCGCGATTATTGAATCTACGTGATTCCGACATCTGGGTTAATGAACGCAAGGAGGACCTGTCACCCGACGTGGTGGGATATCGGATTTCGCATCCAAATTCCATCCACCGTAGCTGGGGTAGTCTGGTTACCAAGGTAGGACGGGATAAATTAAAGCGCAACATTGAATGAAAATCATCATATCATTCAATATGATGCCCAAATTGAATGCTTTGTTTGTTCTCATGGAAGGAACAATTTTAGGAAATTATCCCTCTTTCCTTTGCGCGCCTATTCTGTTAGAATTCACATTGGATTCTGATCGCTCTTCCGGTCAAATAACGGACTGCCGAGACTACCCCAGCGAATTTCTCCCTCATTCCCACTCGATTGAACAGTCAGTGTGAGTAACGGTTCGATTTTCTCTGAAAGATTATACTTTATTTAGTCTTGCTTCTCTTTAAGTCACCCCGAGAACAATTGGAATAAGAATTCCATCCGAACGCTGATGTCATTCAAGGCTGACAACTGCCCGAGCCCTTCTCCTGCGCAATGCAACTGACCGCGGATTTCGCAGACAACATTCCTTTCCCGAGAGATACCTACTGATTCCTACTTTATCTCGTTGTTATTTCCAATGTTTGTTAGCGTATTTTTTCTGCAAATGTTTATGCTGCCAGCGATGGTCATCATCGCTCTGTTGTTGAGGGACTCAGGTTCGACTCCCAGGTCAGACACCCCCGAGTGGAACTAGGGAAGCCACCTGTAAACAAATTCCCGAGAAACTTTATGCTAAACCCCCGTGATACCTATTATAATTTGATTGGGCGATGCTCTCGACTTTTGGAAGCGCACTTCGATGTGCTTGTAACTGCCGTCAATCTTTATTCTTCGTCAGTTCTTTCTAGGATTGCGTGCGTCGTAAGGGGGTAAACATGTTCGTGTGTTCAACGGTGATTCCTCCTTGTCTTGAGCTTGCAACAAACCATGTTAGCCCAAAATATACACAACCATGTCCTCCACCAGGGAACTCCCAAAATAAATTCTGTTGTGGGTAGGGGGTATCATAGCGCGTCAATCATATTTACAAGCACAATTTAAATCACAACTGTCAGATTATGTTGACCAGATTGTGCAGTTATCCCAAACACGCTTACCGGGAAGACCGTAGACAGATGGACGGTGAGATCGGACTAGTTGTGCTGTTTCTATGAGGTTCCAATTTATAAATAGGACCGCTTTGTCATCTCATCCAACCACAGTTATTCACGATCGAAAATATTCACAGTCCAAAATGTGATCCTTAAAAAAATGAAAATGTATTAATTAACCCTCAATGGTGCAATATTTATTTGGAAGAATCACCGTTTTATCCAGCACTCCAGTTGCGAGCTCTCTACATCCTCTCGTCAAGACGAATCTCATTAAATCAGCAATCAAATCATTGGCCGCTTTCAATGGGTGCGCCGCTTCGCTTGACAGATAACACTCGCCGCGGTTCCGAAGGGTTCCAGAGGGGTGAGGACCTGAGATGATCTGTGTATCCCCCCATGTAAAACAGGGGACGCGTTTTCGGAAATACCCAGTTCCAATATCTCATGGAAGGCACATGGTAGGCATCCAATCGTACTACTGTCAAGCACATCAACACCTTGCCTACGACATACGCTATCATTCGCGCGCTTGCAGCACCGATCTGGGATATCTACTGAACTTATTTAGGCAGCAAAATCATGCACAATTACAGGATTTGCCTCGGAATCATTTAAAGTACAACTTTAGTAATTCAACAAATACCTAATAATCATTCCTTGAGGATGTCGCGGCAGATGGGGTGTAGGAGGCTGCAACAGGTTACCCATGTGGCTGATAATTTTTATTATCATCACTAATTAGGATACCCAATGGTTAATTTTTTGGGGCCGATGGTCTATCATATGAGAACCATCGCGAGAGATTCGTGTTAGCCTCATAGGCATGGAATTGTGCGACCCTAATTCACGAAAATTGGAGACTTTATGGCGGTATGCTCCTTGAGATAAACAAAACATTTGATTTGCAACAGGTCTAGAAAGTGTAATTCCATAAATTCAAGCATGACTAAGAGTTTAAAACACGAAGTCTATTGTGCTCATTGAATATGCTGACATGTAACAAAGAAGGGTAAATATTCGGGGAATTTTGGGGTCAGTGGGGTTGTTTCAAACATTACCAACAATATTCTAACTGCATTTCACCCTGGTAGATTTATTAGGCGTTATTAAATTGGACAATAAAGGCGGGGTGGTGGTGTTCATGTTTAATGGCACCGCTTAAGCCCTCATATTGTTGAATGCGGGCTCCGACAGACTAGCGATCAGCATGTAAAGAAGCGAAATTAGTGTAAATATTGACAGCTTGCTCGTTCGTCTTTATCCTTTTGTCATTTTAGTGGTCGAACTAGGGTGTATAGTGATTGCCTGTCCTAGCTGTTTGTAGTTGCAATTCGTCTTGCAGGGATGGCATAAAGTCAGGTCGTCAGCGTATTTGATCAATGTAACGTCATTAGGAGACCGAACGCTGGACGTTTAATTTTATGCTGCTTCGTGGAATATCTTGTAAGCATCTTCAAAGGTAGCTTAAGCCTGGGTGCAAGCTATGGATAGGGTCGTTCAATTGCTACCAAAGTGCGTTTGCCACACTTCAAATCCACTGAGGGTTAAATTAGCTTTCTTCCGCATTTACCTCCTCGTTTTTATTCGTGTTGACTTAGACTTTTTTTGTGAATTTTAATGCTGTCCTCGTGACCTTAATATTATTATTTAGTCCTGTGAAGGACGGGGCCTGATTGAAAATTAATCGGGGATAAATCGAATGGTATAATCTACCGACAGTATGTTCAAGTAACTTGAGGCGGTAAAAATCGCTGTCTCGTGAACGTAGTTTCTCCTGTTCGTTTCAAAGTTCAATTTATTTGAAAAGCATGACCATAATGTGAAACAATCAGTGTTCATAATTCTCGCAGAATTGATTAACATAAAATCTTCAAATTTTACGTGTTTAAAATTATCAATGCTTATAACGTGGTTACGTGAAATTGGTCACCAAATGACTGGAGGCAGATGGAGCGTAATTAAGGGGCAAATCAGCTCCCTCGCACCCCTAAACCGGTGATTTATGTTTTTTGGCAGGTGGTCTGTCATATGAGGGGGGTGGGTGGTCGGATGTTTTGAACTCGTTCAGACCTCGTTTTTTGAAATAGCTGAAAAACAGACAAACACGAAGTTGGTTGGTCCAATTTAGTTGCCATCCTATGCATCTAGAGCCAAAACATGCAACACTGATATTCACGGAAGCATGTCGTAATGGGAAACTGAATCGAAGTCTGAAAACAATGTAATTTGATTCGACACGGTTGGATGTGTTAAGGAAATGTTTTATTAGTGGTTGGTATTATCAATATAATTAATAAAGTTGCTGGGATTGGGACCGCTTAGGTAACTTTGTGGCGGCACGCTTCTGATAAGTACGGGCCTTAGAGTCGGACACAAATAATTGTTTGAGGAGACTGCTTTTGCATGCTGCAGTTTCCGTAACGCTAATGAGCCAATTACTGTAAGTGGACCCATGTTTGATGAATCAAAGTCACTGCAGGTTACAAGAAAAGACTCACGCACAACGGGGCATGTAAAATGTTTCATTGAACCTAGATATGTCGCCTAGAGGATATAATAATTATAAACGCCGCGGTCATTCCGTTGATCATATTTTACCTTGACGCCATTAATTTCTTTGGGATAATATAAAAATTATCTGTTCGAGTTTCTTGCGTTGATTTATGTCGCTGCACCATTGTCCGTCTTCTAAAAACAGCGAAACGTAGCTTGGCGGAACTGGTGGAAATGTTCTTGCCTAAAAATTGTACCCCGATTGAAGCCCGGCAAAATCTCGCTAGCGTACCTATAGGGCCGAACATTTGAACAAGACTGTGCCGATAAGCCAATGATAGTCGTTTGGCGCATCCAACGCACAGAGTCGACGAAATCGAGGGATTGTGGTCGTTTCACATTTAAACAGAAAGAGAATATATTTTTGATTTCGTTTCAGAACGCACGTGTAAATGAGAGATCGGATGGTGCAGTAATAACTGGAAAAGATAACAACGACTTTCAGCACGGTCAGAAATCCGGCCGTTCTTTTGGGCATTAAATGGTTTAGCTTTAACATAGTCTGAAGTGATTTAAATGGATAACTCCAAAGATAGAATGAGTGGGAGGTGTCACCCAGTTCCACTTGAAGTGCCGAGGACAAAACCAGTAAAATATCATTTGTATAATTACTAAATAATCGATTTGACGAAGATGAATTCCACCAGTAGACAGTCCAATTATGAACGGGACCGATTCTCTTTTATTTATCACCAGGTTCTTATTTTGCCACATAATTATCGAAAATCAACATGGCGAACGATTGATCACCAACTCCACACTCAGCCACAACACCCATGCATTGTTACTTCCTTTTCGAGATTCGGGCATTCTGTAATTAACACTTGAATCAACCTATATGCACCCGGAGACGCTGTAACATCGCCGGGTTAAGAAAACATTGGGGTGACCAGCGGTAACCGGGTCATAATTGACTCCCAATTGAAGGCAATTATAGAATTTGACCGCCCAAATGTGATAAGTACCTTTTGATACACAAATAAAATGCATTGGGTTGCTATCCCAGTGTGTGTTAAATTTGAGTGGCCTCTAAAGATAACAATTGATTACCCGATTCCGATCCATACTCCTTTTTAAGGCTACGTTTATGTCGGCATCCTAACTAAATCCGCTCATAAAAGTGCTCATGCGTCTGTGATACCATAGTAACGGTGTCGACGTGTTTAAATGTTTATTTATATTGGAGTCACGCGTTTCGAAACATTCCAGACACTTTTAACGTTTGAAATGCCTGAAGTACGTTTGGGAAGGGTTTTTGACAATAGGGGCAAATAATTATATCAGTTCGATGCATAATAAAGAGGCATGTTTGTAATAAAAATTCAAAAACAATCAATCGCCACGAACTTTCATTTTAATTTTTCCTTAAAAAATATTAAACGCCTCATAATGTTACATCAAATGGGATCACGTGATTATATAATGCTCAAGAGAGACTAAATTATTAATCCAATAATAATAAGTCAACTTTGATGGAGATGTGATGTTGGGCATGGTAATACGACTTATTGATGCCGAGTTAGAGATCAGTTCGAAGGTGAGTGGCTTTCCAGACAATCAAAGACGCCGACGATGCTAAAAAAAGGCAACCCTGCTGTACAAGAACAATTGATAACCCAGCTTTTTTTCACAATAAAATATAATTCAGGTTTTCGTAAATTTGTTTCTAACATTCTCCTAACGCTCATTTCGTGTACGAAGGCCGTGTTATGTGCAACAAAGGAAATCTAATTATGTTGGAAGTTGTCTCATACAAATTCAGGGTTGCCAAGATTCTGTGACATATATTCTTTTTATTAAGTTCTCAAAATTCATATAACGGAAATAGAGTTGGGGGCATTTTGGCCGAAGATCAAAACTCATTAACCGCATTGAATATTTAATTTAATTGAAATTGCTTTATTAAGGTCACGAGGACCAAAACGTTCAGCATTAAAATTTACAACAAGCAATAATAATACACGAAGTGGCAATTATACATCTATCATACTAATTTAATGTGAATAAACTAGATAAGAACGCGATTTAAACCCTTGAATTATATAGAGCTTGGCAAACGCTTAATGGCGGCCATTGAAAGGCCCCATCCATAAAGCGCGCCAAAAATATGCAACATCTTTGACAGATAACACACACACCGCTTCCGAAGTGTTCCAGTGTGTCAGAGAGGGTTTGAACACGCTCAAACCTCCACCCAAACCCTCGAAAATCCAGAGCAGATTAAACGGCATAATGATATTTCCCGTGCAAACCAAGATTGACAGACAACGCCAGTCGATCTCGTGATCATGCACCTACTCAGTTTTGCCTGAAATACATCCAATTACGTTGAATTGATGTGACTTAAAGTAAGGAAAAGGGCTTACCAATAGTTCAAGGCATTATACTGAATCGACGACTAGTGGTAAATATGGGTTGAACAAATTATTTAAGGGCCTTCCAAACCCAGATTCACCAACTCCAGGGTATAATCTTCCTCTTCCACGCAACAATACAAAAGGCGGTGCCTTTGATTCGCTGAAATTGGTGCTAGTAATAAAATAAGCAAAATCATTTTTAAGAAAATTATAGAAAAAAATAATATCCCACAATGCGACTGGATCCGCTATCCAGTAAAATGAACTGTGCCACCCAAACGTACTCGGACCAGGGATACTGTGACAGAATAAAACAGGAGTGGGCTAAGGTTTCCACAAATTTTTAATTGTGGGGTGGATGTTTGGCAGGCCAAATCAATAACTCACGCTGTGTTGGAACGCCTAACCGTAAGGGATAGCAACTAGAATCCTATTTGTGGTCCATTGCATTAAATGGTGGCAAAAGACGCGTAGGAGCAGGCGGTATTATCTATCCAACTGGGAGGTTAATAAATACATGACACGACTGACTGTCACAATGGTGGGTGTCCGTTGGCAGATTTACCACTTGCAGGAGTTGTCACACCGACCAAGGGGAGCCATGACTGGACACCAAATGATCCAGAAAACGACAATTAGGAGGAATGGTAGGATAGCTGTTTAGGTTTGCGGTTTGTGCTGTGTCACCGAGTTTCTGGACTTAGGCGTTTGCTGTTCTCATTGCAAAGTTGCTGGATGGCTCATTTCTTGAGATACACGTTCCTCAGAACCTCGAAGACGTTGCAGCCATGCCACGCGTGAGTGGTTGTTGGGGATTGTAGTATCCGTCTATCTATTTCCGAAGTATACTTCTTCGGGATTCGCGAGATATCATCCAGTTATCTAGAAAGAGAAAGACGTCAGACATATCAGCAAACAGGTAAACGCTAAATGTGGCCCCGAGTAAATAATCGGGTTTAGTCTTCTCGGAGGCCCCTCTCCCATTGATACGCGTGGTCTGGTTAAAGAGGCCAGTGCAGCAGTTCCAGTCCCCCGTTTAAAGTAGGATATTGCTCTTGAGACCTTTTAATAGATCCTGTAGCTCTCAGTAAAAGTCGTTTTACTCCGTGGCATCTGTGGGTGCGTACACGGCAATAACGGAAAGGTTGAAGGGTCCACCGCGAAAGCGAATTAAGGCCATTCTTTGAGATATTGGTAACCACGCGAGCACGGTGTTGTTAACTGCGAAAGCAGCATCTTTAAGGCCGCAGTTGTCGGTGGGCACACTGTGGTAGAAGCAGTAGCTAAACATTTCACCGGGCACATTAATATGCCATACTCCAATATCAGGCAGATGGACTTCGGAGAGGCAGGCTAAACCGATGCGGTAGTCGTATTGCGGGCTCACATTCCAGCAGCCAATGTCTGGATTGTTGTGGTGGGAGTGATGCGCTGGGGGGTGGTTGCGTGTTGTGGGGGTTCTGAGATATCTGAAGGTTCCACCTCGGCAACTGAGGGGGTTCGAAGAACTTCGCTGACCGGGGATGCCGTACAGTTAGTTGAGCTTTGGATGGGAGACATTTTGGACGATGCTTCTTAGGAGTTTGGTGCACGTGGCGTCCCAAGCGCCAGCCGGCTTTGTTCGAGGAGCGACTCCAGCCTTTACACTGTCAAGTGCATCTTGAAAGGCGGCAGAACTCGTTTGATCCACAAATGAATCTCCCCCTCCTCCTGTCAGTGTGTCGAGTTTTCCATAGCTTGTTCTCTGAGATATTTACTCCTCAGCTACCCTTGATGGTCACTTACACGGTGGGGTTGGTTGATTGGGCATTGCATGCAACATCTGACCCCGTAACTACCAAGACGGCCTAGGAGTCAAGACCACAATAAAAAATGGATTAACCCGTTTTTACACCTCCTGGGTGGTGATTAATTTAATTCAATTTTAAGGGTGTTTCTCTTCCTTGACCAGGTATGTGTCAAAATGCGGGTCAACCATCGCACAACTAGATCTAATCGCGTCGAAATATTAGAAAATCGAAAACTAGTATAGTAAGACATTTTCCAGTAGGAGATTTTGAATTTCGCACACTTACTAAAATTTGAATTAATTGGATGTAGTCCGATCGAACCTCCTCCAACCCCCTCCCCTATAGTTGCGTAACCATTAGCCCCACCGTTGGAACGCCTAACCGTAAAGGATAGCAACTAGAATCCTATTTGTGGTCCATTGCTCAAGGGTGGTTTTTTAACCCATCCGTATTATTCTTGCGACTACAATCTGAATAGGAAAGAAACACGGAATAAGGAAAACGATGTGCATGCGTCAGCAAATCTTTAATGCTGGTTTTATCGTTCAATTTATCTCAAATGATTTGTAGTAGCCGCACTGGTTCTAACGCGTAGGAACTACAAACAATGGCCTAACTTTGTCGAGATGGATCAATCATCTTTTGCCAGATATGTCTCTTAATTCTGCGAGGAGGAGGATCGTTTTTCATTTAAAAACACTGGTTGAAGCTGTGGCGAGCTCTCATTTTTATGGACGCCTGGGCTGGTGGCACCGACACATTAGTATTCAATAAAATTAAAGCACCACCGCCCCCCCTAAACACACAAACTAACTCCGTTTGTTGACTCAAAACTCATCAGCTTCGGTAACTAGGCCCATCGCCAGTCAATTGAAGTCATGGAATGTTTTCTATGTCTAGAGTCCTTGAATTAGTCCTTGAATTAAATACTACAAATACAACTATTAAAACGACAATTACCCCAATAAAAGGTTAAACGAAATAAAGACGAACAGGAAAGTGTTTAAGCGGGGCCATTAAACCCACCCCCTCACACCCTTCTTTATTGTCCCATTTTAATAACGCCCAATAAATCTACCAGGGTGAGATGCAGTCAGAATGTCGCTTGTAATGTTTATAATAACCCCACTGACCCCAACATTCCCCACACATCTGCATAACAGAATGTGCGTTTTAGTCGCTTAGCCTAAAGAGAGATCTGCAGCCGTCTGGTAGATTTATTTGTTTAATTTATTAATTTTCGTGAATTTGGGTCACAAAATAGATTTATTCAACACACCATGCCACATCTATGAGGCTGACACGAATCTGGGGTGAAATGTATCTCTTTCGCGCTGGTCTGATATGATGGTTCACCTGTCCCCAAAAAAATTAATGTGCCGGTCGAAATCGATAGGTGTCCTAATTAGGCGTGATAATAAAAATCATCAAGCATATGGTGACCTGTTGCAGCCTCCTACAGTCCATCTGCCACGAGATCCTCCAGGAATTATTATTAGTTTCTAATCAGCCATAAAAACAAATTTATTCGGAATCTTCATTGTTGGCATAAAATTCGATGTCCATCAATTCCACAAATTGTAAAAAAAACCAGATACAATAAAGGTATAAATTGTTCACAAATGTACGTATCCAGTTGCATTTATAATCGCCGCTTTGTGTTTACATTTGATACAGTTTTGATGGAGGGAGTTTCTAAGGTCTCGTCAAATTTCATCCGCCAGAAACCGCGAATTTGAGGTTCGAGAATCTTCGATTGACGAGCCAATACTCCGAATCTGGAGAACCTCGCCGTGATGCGTCACAAACCTTATGTGATGACAATGTTAAAAAATGAAGATACGAGAGAATGCTGAGATGTTTCATGAAGAAATTAATATTCAATTTTGAGAGAAAGTCAATCCAAAAATGATCTTGAAATATAAACGACGGCGCTGCATTGAATTGGTTTTTCATTTCAGTAGAAGTTGGAGATTTTAACTTTTTTGTGGGTCTGCTATTACAATATTCATTAAACCTCTCATTTCGTCACCAACTCTGAAATTTACGGATCAATTTTGTTTGTTTTAGATATTAATGCTGACAAGGCCAATATAATAATTATTATTATTTTAGGTTCCCAATCGCATGGTAGAACGAAAGCTTTACACGAGCGCAGGAAATGTTAGAGATCGCGGTTTTCAATTCATAAAAAAATCTATAAACCATAACTGTGCGTGTAAATATGATCAACACTCCCCTACCCACAATCCGTGTTTTAATCTTTTTGGGGGTGTGGTTGGGGAAGTCATGGTTGGGATAACATGTTTTCGGCCAGACGAAGGAAATACCCTATTTGAGGAAGACGAATTCTATTTTTGCATCATATCGAATAGAAATCTTCAATATAGTGATTGTCCTTCAACTAATGTAGTCTAAACGCCAACCCAGCTCCAGCTTGGTAACCGTGACTACCACTGCTGGGGTAGGCTGAAATGGAATCGAAATTTTGTATCCCAACACGTCGATTGACAGGCATTGCGTGCGATCGTTGGATGTTCAATGGTAGGATTCGTAATCTCGGAAATTACATTACCTGGCGCTCTATCAAGGCGGCCTCTATTATCAACAGCTGGGCATTCCGCACGGCAACATCATCAAATGTTTACGATAAATTACGGAAGAATGCCAACAAAGAACAATTCAAGCTGTATGACGGCGGCACGCCTCCATAACCAATCAAAACCTGCGGAATCTCAAAGTAAAATGATCAAAAGTGACACGGAAGTGTGGCGTGTGTTTTCTGTACAATCCCTAACAAATATCGATTTCAGATGACTCTGGGCGGTTCATTTCGTAGCCACGGGGTCGAAGGTGGGGCGACTGACGCTTTGAACAGTTGTTCCAGCTACCCCTTTGGTTTCAAGTCATGTAGCACTTGAGAGGTGTCATTTGCGTGATCTTTTTAATAGGCGGACCACCCCCTCCAATCTATAATTGTCTTAATCAATAGTGTGTGTGTGTGTGTGCCAGTTTCCTAATAATATTTAATTTACAATCAGGAAGTTTGTCCGGAAGCCTTTTGAAAGTTTTCTTTTATAACTTCTCGGATCTTCTGCAGAAATTGATTTCAAAACTCTGAATGCTTTATGCCAGATTCTACTGTTGAGAACCATTATTAGACTTTATTTGCACGCTTGAAGATCTCCGGCTCTTAAGATAAGCGTTAATAAGAGGGCATTTGTAAGTGGATTTCAGTGTACAGGCAACCATTATAATATAGGCTAGACTATTTAAGCCGCAAATATATCCGAAATACTTTAATTTTGATAGTTCTGGGCAGATGACGTTGAAGGATGGTTGATTAATTGGCTTCAAACTATTTTTCTAATCGACGTCAACGTGTAAGAGTGGTTATTGAAGTCTCCACGTCCTTGCCGAATAACTTCGGTGTACTACAAGGCGCAGTGCTATCTCCCTTCCTTTTCAACGATTACACGTCTAGCCTTCGGTCCCCTAACGACGTGACACTTATAAAATACGCGGATGACTTGACCTTATGCCATGCATGCAAGACGGATGGTGATTCTCAACTGCTCGGGCCGGCAGTCACTGAGGTACTCGAGTGGTCTTCGGAGAATGATGTTTTGCCGAATGCATCAAAATGCATCTCTATTACATTTTCCCTGACAGCCGCTGTTGACACTCCCGAAATACCTTCATTCCATAATTTCGCTTCGAGCTCAAAATCTAAATACCTTGGCTTTATTTTTAACAATCGGTTATCATGGAGTTATCATGTGGATCTCTGCTTCCTTGTTCGCCGGTTCAGGAGATTTGGCCTAAGCTCTAGCCATATGAAAACCTTTGTCCATGCCTGTATAATTCCCCTTATTAAATATTGTTCTCCAGTAATTTTCCCTGGCCTTAAATGTTCTGACTTTTCAACCCTTCATAGACTTTGTTAAAATAATCTCGTTTTCTATTGGCCTTCCTATGCTCACTATCCAAAAGATCATCGTTCAACGCCATTTCAATAGTTGTTCACTAATCGCTGCTCGTATTTTAAGTGACCCCTCCTATTCCCTCTATTCCAGTTTATCTGAATGTAAATCTCTTCGACCAATGCGTAGACTATACCGTTCAATACAAACAAGAACGGCGGCATATCGCAATTCGGACATTCCTTAATTGCCCTGATTTTAGTTTCACCAGAGCAGGTGAAACAAGAACGAAAAGACAATTTTCACATCTAATACTTATTATACTGCCTCTTTTAACTGCTGAAAGTTTTGGTCCTCGTGACCTCAATAAAGCCACTACAATTATAATTATTATTAATACAGTTTCTCAAGAAAACTCGAGTAATCCATTTAGTTTTCTTGTTCTAGCCTGTTCTCGACCCTGTTCCCCGCATATCATATTTGCTGAACTTATTTCCAAGAATATGCATGTGTGATTCAGACTATTTTAACGATTTTAAAAAAATGCCATTCTGTTCCAGGTATTTAGGCAAAATGTTTGATGGGTTACAATGAATTGATTAAGTTAAGAGTGTGAGTCATTGGTGGAGTAACAGAGTTGAATCATCTGTCTGGATTTCGAGGCTGCGTTTTGTCCTGGCAAACATAATCGGCACCCATGAGCCTTAGATTAACATCTTAACACACGCCCAATGTCCACGCCTGCCACACAATGTTAAACATATCGAGACAAAAAAACGCTGGAAACATCTCTCTGGTTTCAAAGGCGCATTCAATGGGGGTTGTTTTGCGTTGGTAAAGATAGCCAGGAACCACGACCAGTAGATTAAAAAACACGAAATATGCCCACGCAAAATGGTTAATGCCGTTAATCTTAATGGAAATATAATATTGAAAAGGTTAATTAAGCCAATTATCAGCTTCTCCATGAAATTTTATTGGATTCGAAAATTAAATATGGCGCGTGTCCATTTGAATAAATTTTATCCAAGGATCTTGACTCGAGGTGATGACGCGTGCGCGTGCGTGTGCGCCTGATCAACAGTCTAATTGGGCCGCGCAACGCCGGTTAATGTGATTGGCCGGCTATATGGAGAGAAAGCGCGCCAATAGCCATATATATAGCGAAGGCCATAAAATACGCCACCAAGGTTTCATCGCATATTTCTCCTAAATTTACCATGCTATCAGATCGCAACTGTCGTCTAGACACTGATAGACTCGAACAAAACATCGATCATCGCGTAAGTGCATCTTCTTATCTCATATTTCAAATAAACACCACTTAAAATCATTAGCCTTTCTAATCTGCTATTTTGTACACATTTCAGAATGCCGTTGGGGGTTATATTGAGCACTTAACGGAGACCTCGACAAATACTCGTCACGTCGAAGCTTACCGCTGCCACCGACCTCAGCAGTTCTTCGATTTGTGCAAATTTCACCTGTCTCTCCTCGTGGATCTGCCAGTCGATTTTGCCAGTTACACTCCGTCCAACAGAGCCGACGCGGACGATTCGATCCTGACTGCCGAAACGGCCGAGTCCAAACAGATCTTCCTCATCTACGCAAACCTTTCGCGACTAATAGACTATCTGGCAAACGACGATTGTCTGGCTGCAGAGGGTATATTTAGGAAGACGGGCAATGTCGGTCGTCAAAGGGAGCTCAATAGGCGAATTACGACATGGTCCAACCTCCAATTCCCAGTGGATACCGCCCCAATTAGACCCGAGACGACTCCACCGTCCAACAAATCGTCGTTGCTTAGAAAAGGGCGGCGATATTTTGTCGGAAGTGTCGACGGTGATACGATTACGGAATTTGGCATTTTCAATGAGCACGACTACGCTTCCTCGCTGAAGAATGTTCTTCGTGAGATGCAAGAGCCCATTCTCACCCACGAGCTCATTCCCATCTTCGTGTCTGTGGCCGAACTAACCCTCGGTAACTCCGATGACAATGGCGAAAGATTTCCTCTTGACGAGAGCGGTTTGCGTATCGCTCAAGCCAAGCAGCTGCAGGCGATTCGCGTTCTGCGTTTCCTCTTGCCAGAGAGCAACCAGAGTCTGCTCAGACGATTCCTCGACCTTCTTACGCTGACTGTAACGTACAGCCAATCCAATCACATGAATCCCAGCAACCTGGGCACAATATTCGGGCCAGTCTTGTTTGCGCCAGCTAGTGTAGGTTTCTTATTGGCTGATTGCACGGCTAATTAATTGGGAAATATTACCTTGTGTGTTTGGTCTGTTTTAGATATGTCCAGAAGACCTACATCGTCAATACGCCAGCATGGGCAAACTCGCCACGCTCATGATTGAACAGGGTTCAAAAGGCGTCTTTGACATCCCCAAAGCGCTGGCTGAAGACGTTGACATTAATTTGGCCAACGATTTGCGTTTTACCTCAGGCAGTGTCGCGAAGGACTCAGGTTTCTGCAGTCTCAGTGGATCGATGAAAAACATCGACGACCTTATCGAGAAGCCTGAAATATGCACAAGCGTCCAATTCGCCAGGCGGTGCTCGCCGAAACGACTCAACTCAAACAATCTCAACAACACGGTGTATGCAGTGGCCGAACTATTTGCTGTCGTGAAGGCGCTTCCAGACAGCGACCCGCGCAAGAAACGATTCATCTCGAATATCATCGATTCGAATCGCAAAAATGTGACTAAGGTGCCACATGAAACTGATGTAAGACGCAAGGTTATCAACCTTCGCTCCTCCACGAATTACAAACGGACGCCCATTCGACGTCCGAACGTGGAAGAATATGCATCATCTACTGATGTGAAAGAGCGCGGGGGTGTCGGCAGTTTTGGAGACGATATCCAGATGGATGAGACATCTTCCGCTGTGTCCGTTTGCAGTGAACGATCTGGTGACGTCGGGTTCTGTTGTTCCCCCTTCGCATCGCCCTTGAAGTGCCGGCGACCTCTTCAGAAGGCTGCCAGGGACCAGCGATACTGCCAAAGCAAACTGCAAACAAATCTCCGCGTTAAGAGGAACTACCGAGAGACTACCAAAGATGCTCATGACAGAATCCTTCGACCACGGCGGACAATGAGGCACGAAAAATTTTGATGAATATTACCCAGCTTATGGTATTCTCTCCGCCAAATCAATCATTTCTCTGAGTTATTTCATAATTTACTAAAATAAAATAATCCAATTTTTAGTTTTCTTTGTGTATGCGTTCTTTCCGGAGAGCGTTTGGGCCAAATTGTGCTTTATTTGCCAAACTTCTCGTTATTAATAATAGAGACAGACGGCCAATTTGTGTCAGTTAATAAACCAGTAGCTTTATGCCCATGTTCTAAAAAAATTGAAGAAAGAGAGGTATTGTGATTGTTAACTAAATTTTGAGAACCATGGGAAACTATGTCTCATATATAAATTTAAATTTGGATGACCTGTTTTTCGTCGATTGGTAGACACGAAACGCAACGGGAATCTCTTTTTTCGTAAATCGGGTTTATTCCCAGTGACTGTTGTTAGGGGACCATCTCTAATAGCATACCGGTACTCATTTAATGAACCCCTTTTCTTAATAACTGATACTCTGGAACATTACAAATGAACGTGAGTCGTTTCTAGTTTACTGCATTTAATTTACTTCTCGGGATTTCTGTATCCAATGCACCCATGTCATTCATATTGGCTGGCGTTTAGTCATGGTCTTGTTTGGTTGGTTGGTGTTGGTGAAAGTTGATAGTCTTCCTTCGGAGTCGTATCTTGTATTTATCAACCTCCTTGTTAGATAGATAATGCCGCCTGTCAAATTTCTGTTATACACTAGTGTATCCTGTGTGAATGACTCTTGGTGGCAGACAGACAGACCGTCGTAATCATGGATGGTTGGGTTTTTAGGTTGTAAAAACACTCTTGATACACCCTATGCACCCAAATTACGCACCTGTTCTCAATTTCACGGAGATGTTAGCGAACAAAGCTTTGCGGTTGTTGAATTTCGGAGGATTTCGTGTGAGGAAAAAGGACCATCGCTAAATTAAAAAAACGGGCTTTTTCGTCAGTGTGGTGTTAAGGCTCACGCAATCACAAGCCATTGTTGAACGCATCTACAAATTGCGAAACCATACACACCCTACCTACCTCTTAAACTTTTTTCGCGCAAAAAACAGGCAATTAAGACGCCGATGACGTCAATTTCCTCAAAATCGGGAACTACACTCGGAAACATTTAATTTCTCTTTGAATTTATTTAAATTTGTACTGTACGCCTACTTTTCTCAAACGATGCCGATTTCCGAAAATATCAGCTAAACTAGATATTCCAACGCGAAAAATGTCATTAAATGGTTGCAAAAGACGCGTAGGAGCAGGCGGTATTTTCTATCAAACTCGGAGGTTAATAAATACATGACATGACTGACTGTCACAATGGTGGGTGTCCGTTGGCAGATTTAGCACTTGCAGAAGTTTTCACACCGAGCAAGGGGAGCCATTACTGGACACCGGCGTATAATGCAATGACCAGAAAACGACAATTAGGAGGAATGGTAGGGTAGCTATTTAGGTCTGTGCTGTGTCACCGAGTTTCTGGGCGTAGGCGTTTGATGTTCTCATTGCAACGTTGCTGGATGGCTCATTTCTTGAGATACACGTTCCTCAGAACCTCGAAGACGTTGCAGCCATGCCACGCGTGAGTGGTTGTTGGGGATTGTAGTATCCGTCTATCTATTTCCGAAGTATACTTCTTCGGGATTCGCGAGATATCATCCAGTTATCTAGAAAGAGAAAGACGTCAGACATATCAGCAAACAGGTAAACGCTAAATGTGGCCCCGAGTAAATAATCGGGTTTAGTCTTCTCGGAGGCCCCTCTCCCATTGATACGCGTGGTCTGGTTAAAGAGGCCAGTGCAGCAGTTCCAGTCCCCCGTTTAGAGTAGGATATTGCTCTTGAGACCTTTTAATAGATCCTGTAGCTCTCAGTAAAAGTCGTTTTACTCCGTGGCATCTGTGTGTGCGTACACGGCAATAACGGAAAGGTTGAAGGGTCCACCGCGAAAGCGAATTAAGGCCATTCTTTGAGATATTGGTAACCACGCGAGCACGGTGTTGTTAACTGCGAAAGCAGCATCTTTAAGGCCGCAGTTGTCGGTGGGCACACTGTGGTAGAAGCAGTAGCTAAACATTTCACCGGGCACATTAATATGCCATACTCCAATATTAGGCAGATGGACTTCGGAGAGGCAGGCTAAACCGATGCGGTAGTCGTATTGCGGGCTCACATTCCAGCAGCCAATGTCTGGATTGTTGTGGTGGGAGTGATGCGCTGGGGGGTGGTTGCGTGTTGTGGGGGTTCTGAGATATCCGAAGGTTCCACCTCGGCAACTGAGGGGGTTCGAAGAACTTCGCTGACCGGGGATACCGTACAGTTAGTTGAGCTTTGGATGGGAGACATTTTGGATGATGCTTCTTGGGAGTTTGGTGCACGTGGCGCCCCCAGCGCCACCCGTCTTTGTTCGAGGAGCGACTCCAGCTATTACACTGTCAAGTGCATCTTGAAAGGCGGCATAACTCGAACCGACTGCCTGACCGTTTGATAAACAAATGTGTCGAGTTTTCCATTGCTTGTTCGCTGAGATATTTACTTCTCAGCTACCCTTGATGGTCACTTACATTGTGGGGTTGGTTGATTGGACATTGAATGCCACATCTTGACTCGGTTACTACTAAGACGACCTGGGCGTCAAAACCACATTAAAAAATGTATTAACCCGTTTTTACACCTTCTGATGGTGATTAATTTAATTCAATTTAGGGGCGTTTCTCTTCCTTGACCAGGTATGTGTAAAAATGCGGGTCAACCATCGCACAACTAGATCTAATCGCGTCGAAATATTAGAAAATAGAAAACCAGTATAGTCTTGATAAGACGATAGATGAATGTCGAAGAACCCGAGGTTTTTCGGATACATTACAACACGGCAACGCGTACGCTAATGGGAATGGAATAAATCATTTCCGATTATCCGCTGCATTTTCTGGTCGGAGATTTTGAATTTCGCACACTTATAACAATCTAGGCAGCAAAAAATTGTGAGCGGCACAACGAGATTGCAACCTTTCTGACCGTCAGCACCGAATTACCGAGTTGGTCGAGTCCATAGTCATCCATTTGACGACCTTGAAGCTTCCACCAGTGGCCTAGACAGAAGAGGCGAAGCCGATTACCTCTGTTAACGCTGCTAGCACGCCCCTGTTTCCACACGGTGATTTTTACTCGTTTCAGAATAAACATTTTATTTTACTCAAATTCGGTCTGAAATCAGGCCTACATCTCTATCCCTGGAAACTGCGACAAATGTTTTGATAGCTGCATTTAGTTTACCAAGAAGTCATAACAATTATGATGAATGTAACAAATAGGATAAATAAACACGCTTTACAAAATGAACCACAAGCGGGGTTCTGGTTGCTATCCATTAAGGTTGGGCCAAGGTAAGGTCAAGACAGCGAAATTTATAGATTTGTCCAATCGAACCTCCTCCAACCCCCTCCCCCATAGTTGCGTAACCATTCGCCCCACTCCTGTTTTATACTCCCTGGTCAGAGAATGTCTCGGTTGCTAAGCGCTCTATTCTCGAAAGTGAATTCGATAACATTTTGCGATTGAATAGCGCGATATGAGGATCATAATCATAAAAAAAGTTCAAGGAATTTCCGCGGCATTCGGAAGAGATGGAATGAATAGCATTAAAATCCTACATTGAACCAGGACAGAGGTTCATCCCATGCTGGATATGAATGAGAGCCTCCGGTATTGGGTATGTCTATTTTTTTCTAAATGATCGAACGCAAAATCTCAGGATTATTAAGTCTTGCTAATTAGGCCAGTAACGGAGTGGCCGAATTTTGAATGTTACCCGGTTTTTTTACTGCGGCCGACGCCAACGTTAATGAATCAGTGAATTGGATCTACACGACCATTGTGCCAACGTATTGATCGTTGCTTCCATCAATAAATCTCCGACTCTGAAGCTCACGTATACCACAAAATCAGCAGTCCTTGTGTTAAGCTAAATTGTGCCGCCTTATCGAAAGTAATAAACGGATGACGCATTCTATCGTTTAGAATCGCCATTCAACCTTCAAGGATTTGAATGTTGAACTTTTGGGTCCAGATAAAGCATTCTTCGTTTGCATGCGGACTCCAATATCTCTTGTTTTGCATAACGGGGGAGATTTGGGGGTCTTGATGGGTGTAACAGGTTCATCCGACCCCCACACACACCGTTCACTGAAACTCCCTTAGAACACTATGGGAGAGGTGGGTGTTATCTGTCAAGCGATTAACAGCTCGCAACAACAAATTTAGCATATTCAACGCGGTTAATGAGTTGATGGAGTGTTTTAGGATTTTATTCAAACATAGCGTCGTCCACAATGATTACGTGGCAGGAGGATATCGATGGTCAAACGCGATTTGGCGACTAGGAGAATTAAAAAATGTTCTGTTTCACTCTGAACCTCTTTCAAACAAATAGAGAGATTAATTTCACAGCGATATCACCGTGGCGCATGTAATGATCACCGGATAAAATTTCATGAGTACAAAATTAATGGGTAATGTGTGTCATTTATACCAAATTAGTCATTGGGGGTCATTAATTAAGCAACTGGAGGCAGCTGCATTGTTGAAGTCTGCAACAGAACCCCCATGTGGCTGATTTTCGTCTATCGCGACTCATTACTACGCGGATTAGTATAGCCGACATGTCAAATCGGTGATTTATGTTTTTGGCTACGAGAAGGGAAAATGGGAGATAGGATAAGACATTTTATCCAAGTTTCATGTCGTGCTATAAATCAAGGCCCTAAGAGCGTGTCCATTTTCTGTTTAATCCGGATTGGCAGGGTTGAAATCTGTAGTTGGAGGGATGCCATCCATTCAAAATGCGTTGTCTACATGTTGTCTAGTTTATAATCATCTCGCCCAAAAGATTCAGCACACGCATATTTTTTTCATTATCATTAATTCAAACGAAATCGATCAGGGATGAGAGTAGATATAAAGAGTCACACTTGTTTATTTTGAATACGTTTAGAATTCATGTCTGCGATCCCGAAACTCTTAATTGGGGTTGCCGTTGGGGAACAGTTGTAATAGGTTGCTTCGTTGGAAGCCTCGTTACACAAATCTGTTGTCACGAATATCGATTTTCGAGAATGTTCTGTGGTCGACCTCGATGGATGTCTATGTTATCTGAAGGTAATTCCGATGAAAATTTACTGACTGATATGATGTGTGCTTACACCTTATAAACCAAATCTCCAAATTCGAGCTCGATATCGATTTTTCGTCGACTCCGCCACCTCCGACGCCACAGTTTTTGGTCGTTCATGCTACTAGATAGGAAATATATAGCGAGGATTTATCATTAATCCACTGGATTAATACACTTTCTCCGGGCCGTTCATTTTGATTGGACACACGTGTAATATTCCAAAGTAATCGATAATTTAAAATGGGCAGATTAATTTTAAGTTTCATAAGCCTCGGTTATTTCAGCCATCAAACGCCCGATGTTCTGTCGCATAATATAACGCTTACCTAACTGAATCTCTATTTCAGCCAATTTTAAGGTCATCAGATTTTATAATTTAAGTCCCCGATTTCAATTTGTTTTTTATTAATTATCTCTTATTTGAACTCCCGCTTTATCTTGTTTTCCGTGTCCATTTTAGCATGTCACGGACCTTATCGACCGGCAAACAACGATGTTCTCCATCAATGACCAGCGTCTGGCATCACCTGACGAACCCGGAATGGAGAAACATTTTACACCGCAACCAGATGTTCATTTCAATCAGCAGTGTTGGTTGTCCCTCTGTGTGTCCAACAAGGTTTTTTCAGAGCTGACGCTTGCCGGGAGCGAAAATAATGAGGCGAAAGAGCTATCCGAAATTAACCGGGTTAGACGCCCGTAGAGGTGGGCCAGTCTTATTTAGGTCCTCAGCTGAATAATCCTTGCAGTTCGCAGTAAAATTCATCCATCAGCATTGGCTCTACTGCCACTGTCAGAGCATATACAAAAACGACAGAAATGTTCACGAAAACGCCGCGTAAAGGCCGGGGACGCCACATGTACTAAACTCCCAAGGCAATTCATCAAACATTATCGTATCCAGAGCTCATCGCATGCCACGGCGTACTTGGAATGTGACGCTCCTTGAGCCCCTTCCGCGGTCGAGGTTAAACAAACCCGTCAGCTGGGAACCCGCAAAACACCCTCACCCAAACCCCCACACCAAACTACACGTCGGCTCCTGGAATTCCAGGACGCTTTTCGATACCGCGGTCAACGCCGCATCTCCCTACCGAATCGACGCTGCATGCCTCTCTGAAATTTGCCTACCTAACTCCGGAGTACGGCATATTAATTTTCCCGGCGAAAACTCTAGCTACTTCCTATACCATAGCGGGCCGACCAACAACGTTGGTGTAGCATTTGCAGTTGTGCGGCGAAGCCAAACATACAGTATACGCGTGTGATCCAATATCTCACGAAAAAGCTCTAATCCGCTTTCGTGGCCCCTAGTTTTGGGCAATCCGGTAGCCTGCTGACTCGCGCGCATGATCGCACACACCTCCGGACATCTAAATCAAGACGAAAGCCTCCTTTGTCTTCGCGAACTGCTGTTTCATGTGTCCGTCCAAAGTTTTCCAAGCCCTCATGCTTCCTCAGTGTTTATCGAGCTCTGGAAGCGCTCCGATGAATGCATTAATGACGCGTGAACGCTCAACATCCAAATACAATGCGTGCAATGTAAGAAATTATATTGATCGCCTACTGTCCTTCATTAAACTTTAGAAATCCAAGCCACCCGGGGCAAATCAAACGATTGACGTTAATTATGTGTCTTTAACACGATACCATTGCTGAGGGTCCAAATGCGTTTCTGTGCGCGATTTTCCAGGCGCTTGAACATTTTTCTGCTGAACACTCGAATCTGTAGATCTGTAATTCAAGCAGCCATTTATTTCTCCACCAGTGGTGTTTATCCAGCAATTAAAGTTAATGCTTACCTGAAATCTTCTGCAGACAGTATTCAAGCGTTCCCAAATAGTCTGGTGTTTCCTCGCATACACCGTTGTTGAGGCGTAGTAATACACACACCACAGAGTACTCAACCGTGAATACAACCTATTCCCCGTGGTCCGATATATTTTTTCTGGATGCAACCCGTAATTAATCGCCCAGGAATGTCTGGGGTTTTGACAACAAAGCGACGATAAATGAACGATCGCCAACTTATATTATCACATTGAAATTAACAGTAATTCATAGCGTTGACGAAAACAAATCGACAAATGCGGCCAGCTGACGATTCCGAAACAGACAGACAGCGGTTAGTAGAAATCCATAAAAATAGAGTCTTAAGTTGCAAGATTTACTGCGTGTGGCACCATCTTTAGCGTGAGATAATTTGACGATACATTCAATAAACGAATGACGTGAGTTACTAGAGAACCACATTCCTGCTCCGATTCGCTAAGAAGGCGATAAGATAATGTGCTCCAATTATAAAAGTATCAGTAAAATCGACATAGCCGCGAAAGAATTCTGAGCCCTCCTGCAAAACTGATTCATCTCGGCGAGAGAAAATCGCACCAAACCCAAAGAATAAGGCTTCCACCATTACCGAGGATTCTTGAACGGGTTCTTAACCCTGTGCCGAACACTGGAACATCGCCAAAAGTACAAACAGTCAACTATAGCTTTTTTCATCGAATTCCTGACGGCATTTTATTGGGTTAAAAGGGAGTCACTCTGGACAGTAATGGAAGCGGACGACATGCCCGGATAACTTGTGAACCTTTATGCTACTCGTCAACCCCAGCGAAAGTTCGCGTCTGCGGCAAAGAGTCGGAAGATTTACCCCTAAATGCTGGCGTCCGCCAAAGCTTCCCTCTATCTCCCGTATTGTTAAACTACGTGGTGGACTGCGAAATGCAACAAACGCTCGCCAATTATAATGGCGTACAACTGATACCGTAATTTTCAGTCGGCGACCTGGTGTTCGTTTATAATATCGTTTTCCTAGGAGACACTTCCGTTGTGCTCAAATCGGTACTAAGCCTAATAAACGACTTAAAAAGGCAGTCGGGCTTGAGACAACACGTCGAAAACCAAAGTCTTCTCGACATGCCCCGAACATAACTCACAACCAATTTACCTCAAATATTCGCCAGTCAAATATGTACCAGGGTCTCTACAATGCTCCCGAATTGCTAAGTAAAGTAGGAGGTCCAACCAGGAGTCGACGGCGGCAGGAATGAGCTCCAGAAGCTATGTACTAGCCTGTGGGGCCTAGGGCGATAAGCCTTCGGACTAAGTTTTACGAATATTGCGTAGCTATCTGCCCCATCCTAAGCTAAGGCTATAAAACTTCGCAACTGCGTATCGAAGACACTAGGAGAAGTGAAGTATTTGATCACTGGTGTCTGCGCCGAATCCTGAAAGCGGAAACAAAACTCAAAGAGGAGGTCGTAGATGACGAAGAGCTTAAAATTGGAAACATTTATCATGGGTTTTTTTCGTAATCGGGTATAGGTGGGCCCACAGCCTCAACCGGCTTTCGTCAACTGTTATTTCTAGACATTTTAAAAAAGCGTGCGTCCTGCAAAACAAGAGTGATATGTGCAGTTGAAAATAGTCTCCTTGTAGTAGTCGGATATTGCAACGGATCCTCTCCTCCCAGCCAGACAGAAACCACGACCAAATAGAATAAAACACCCTGGTTTAAATTTAAGTAAAGAATTCCAATGAAACCAGCAAACGGAACATAACATTTT
Organism: Proteocephalus fallax; assembly: GCA_028672205.1. NCBI lineage: Eukaryota > Metazoa > Platyhelminthes > Cestoda > Proteocephalidea > Proteocephalidae > Proteocephalus > Proteocephalus fallax. The sequence continues at coordinate 262,754 of JAPUBX010003992.1, read as the reverse complement.
CGGAATTATTCAATAACTTTCTCTGATGGTCCCCACTTGGATTGTTTAATAGTATCCGAAAGCCGCCCATATTTGGGTTACCGTATAAGTATTAAGGAGGCACCAATTATCCTCGTAACGATTTTTTTTATTTAGTTACTTTATTTTATAAGACCTATTTGAGGATACGGACAAGGCTTGATTTCATGTATCCCGAGCGCAGTGCAATTAACGCGACAGCAAGGAAATGTACGCCAATGATTCTGATACAAAGAAAGTGTTATATACATAGAAGGCGGTGACTAAGGAATAGAAACAGCTGAAACGGTGTAATAAGGACAACAGAATAGTCAATACACTTGACTTAGATTGCACAATTCACGTAAAACTACAATACCAACACGTAATAAATTTCGCAAACACCATAATTATTGATTATCATCTCGATTATATTCATTAGAATTGACCTTTATTGCATATACTATATCACTTTATGCACCGAAAAATAAAAAAAATATTTAAATCGGTGTGCTTTGGTGTTGTTAGTATATGACTGGCTGCCATATATCGGCCCATTTTATTGGTTGCGTTTTTATATAAAACCCTATATTTTTTTCCTCACATGAATGAACTCCCAAATCATGGCTTCTGAAAACAATATTGTTATATCGATTCCACCGTTTCACTATATTCATGTTATTGACAGAAACACGAATGTTACACGCCTGGTTACTGGACCAATTTCATTTCTCCGCAAGGATCATGAAAGGTATGTTAAAGAAGCAGGCATTCACGGTGATTTATAACTGCCTTTTATGAGGCGTCACTGTTGCAGAGATCTTTGTGTTTTTCGCAACCATTGATAAATAATCTAGTTATTTTCGTCTCCATGAAGAGATATGGCCATTGTTTGCGAGACAAACTCCTGCGCGTTTGTTTGCAGGCTATCTTATTCGAGTATTTCAGAACTATAAATTGAAGCGCTTCATAGGTTACCCAAACGCTACCAGAAACCTGTTGTTTCACGAATTCCAAAATCTTGTATTTATTTTCGTAGAGTCGTGAAAAATTCTACAAGCATGATATCGATTAATGCAAAAGAATTTTGCGTTGTTTTACACCCTGTGATGAAAAACGATGCTGGTGAAGTAATTGAGCGAAATGGCCAGGCTATGCTCAATTATGGTGAAGAAGAATATCGTTTTGCTCAGCCCCCTTTCCCACTATATCCTGGAGAGTGCATTAAGCAAGATGTGCTGAAACTTACGGTTCTGTCGGCGAACGAGGTCTTACTTTTGGCTGCCAACATCGCATTTGCCGATGACAATGGCATTGCACGTATTCCTGGAGAGAATTGGCTTTTCGAGGGTCCAGGTTTGTGCTTATTAAATTCTGGATGGCGTTTGTAATTATTGTTGGGTTGTATCTATTTCTCCGTTGACCTTTTTTGACAGGTGTTTACAGACCTCGGAAGGAAGTTGAGGTTGTTTCTAAGCGAACGGCTCAGATGATCCTCCCTAATACGGCCATCCTTCTTAATGCTCTGCGCGATTTTACAGACCGGAATGGCGTGAAGCGGGTTTATGGTGAGCAGTGGCTTGTCAAAACAGCCGGAGCCTATACGCTTGGAGCCTACGAAAAATACGAAAAAGTTATCACGGCGTATAACTTAGACGAGAAGGTTTGTAGTTGATCGTTGAGTTGATATAAAACCGATAGGGATTTTACTTGACTATATTTTTCTGCAGCACGCACTACACGTAAGAGCTTCGCGGACGCACGTGGATGATTTCGGCAAGCACCGTCGTCACGGCGAGGAATGGCTCATCACAAACGAGGACGCAGAGAGTCACATTCCGAGTGTCAACGAAACGGTTATTTCCGTTGTCAAGCCTATTGTCCTAACGTCTACCGATTACTGCGTAGTGTGCGATCCTGTTGATGAAAAGGGCATCCCTCGCATGGGCAAGAAGTTGCTTGTTCGTGGCGAAAAGTCCTTATTCCTGTGGCCCGGAGAACGTCTTCTGGATGGAGTCAAGCACGTTTATGTTCTCGGTGAGAAAGAAGGTATTTTACTTCGTGCTCTGGAAGGTTTCAAGGACGATGATAAGGTACATATATGTTGTGTCTTGAGTTATTTGAATTGAAAGACGCGTGACTAACTCTGTCTGATAGGATCGCACCGCGGGCGAGAGATGGATGCTCCTTGGTCCGCTGGAGTACGTCCCGCCAATCCAGGTTGAAGTTGTGACCGTGCGGAAGGCAATACCACTTGACGCTAACGAGGGAATCTACGTACGCGATCTACTCAGTGGAAACGTGCGAGCCGTGGTTGGTTCAACCTACATGCTGACAGAAAACGAAGAGTTGTGGGAGAAGAAAATGCCAGCAGATGTTGAACAGATTCTTCGCTCCAACAAAGACCCACTTGCTGACCGAGGTTTACGACAAAAACGCGGTGTCTCTGGTGAAGCTAGCGCGGACGATGAGTGGGATGCGACGCGTGTCATTACATATCGCGTGCCCCACAACGCCGCAGTCCAAATCTACGACTACAAACGAAAACGTGCCCGCGTTGCATTCGGTCCAGAGCTGATCATGCTCGATCCCGATGAACAGTTCACTTTGATGAGTCTTAGCGGCGGTAAGCCGAAGAGACCGAATTTGATTCGGTGCATCTGTCTTCTGCTGGGACCCGACTTTTGTACGGATGTGCTGGTTGTTGAGACGGCCGATCACGCCAGGCTGTCTATCCAGTTGTCTTACAACTGGCACTTTAAGTTATCACCCGAAAAGACGGCTCAAGAGGGTGCCAAGCTGTTTTCACTTCCGGATTTCGTTGGCGACTTCTGCAAGTTAATTGGTGCTCGCGTGAGAGGTGCAGTGGCATCTGTCAATTTCGATATCTTTCACAAGAACTCTGCATCATTGATTCGCGAGGCCGTGTTCGGCAAGGACTCCGACGGGAATGTGCACGACACGCTTATTTTGCCTCAGAACAACCTCGTGATATCTAGTGTCGATGTTCAGTCCGTAGAGCCAGTGGATCAACGAACCCGCGAGGCCCTGATGAAATCAGTCCAGCTGGCAATTGAGATAACTAGCAATTCTCAGGAGGCGGCCGCTCGGTAAGCTTAACTTCCTTGAATATCCGTGTGAAATGAGGTGAATTTCAAGTAATCGCTTTTCTCATGTCACTCTTACAGCCAGGAGGCCGAGCGTCTAGAACAGGAGGCGCGGGGCAAACTTGAGCGCCAGAGAATTAAAGACGAGGCAGCATCCGAGGAGGCCAGGCGAGTCCTGTTGGAGCTGCAGATTCAGTCGGCTGCGTTGGAGAGCACGGGCCAGGCCAAGGCAGAGGCCCAGAGTAAGGCGGAAGCCCAGCAGATCACCAGTCAGGCACAGGTTGACCAGGCGCGCCTGGAAGCCGAAGCTGATGCCATCCGGACAGAAGCCGAAACGAACCGCCTGAGGGCGGCTCGCGATCTCGAACTCGAGTACCTCGAAAAGAAGAACGAGTTGGAGCTGACGAGAATTCGAGAGGAGGTCGATTTGGAGACGGAGTTCTACCTCAAACGAGTGCAGGCAGTTGGGGCCGACAATCTCCGCCTCATTGCCTGTGCAGGACCAGAGCGTGACGTACGCATGCTAAAAGCCCTTAACCTGAAGAGCACCCTAATTACGGACGGTCGAACCCCAGTGAACCTGCTTGACGCCACCACGGGACTGATTGGCCAGGCTGTGAGGACGATGCACAGTGGAAACCCGGCTTCCACGAATATCGACGATGACTTCTCTTCGTAAAATTTTGCTTTTTGTCCTTATCGGGTTTCTTTCCATGCTTTTCTTTCAATATATATGTCTCGAATTCCACCCCAGACCAGCGCTAGTTACTGCATCACGTTTTGTAGTTCGTTAAATAAAGGCGTGATTTCATAACAAACGACCTGGTCTGTGCTTTATAGATGTCCATAAAGAATGGTTGCCAATGGCGATTTTCACGGGGCCAATATGGGCCACCCTGCGTAACCGAGGGTAGTTGTTTTAGTTATTTCCGTCTCTCATGACTCCGGGCCCCTTTCCTCAACTCGTCCTGGTTGAATGTCGACCCCAAGAGGAAAATGGTCTAGCCAATCTTAACCAGCTGTGTCGATGGGCCAATTTGTTCGCTGAATCTGGCTTTTAAGTACATTTTAGTATGAAAATGTGTATGAGTAACCACTTTTTTTAGAATTAAAGAGCTGCATCCATCTGTTGATAGAAATTTGAATAATGGTGGTAATCGCTTTATTCGGATTATGGCGAGCAAAACTGTCATAATTATAAAAAGAACAGAACCAATAATACACAAGAAAAGCTTCTCCGCGTTCTTGTCCCACCTTGTTCGGTGAAACGCAAATTCGGGACAAATCATGAATGCGATAAGCAGCCGTTCTTGCGGCCACTAAACAGTACAGCTTTCGCATTGGCCGAAGAGACTTACATCGAGGTAGATAAGATGAGTGGACATAGGTGGGGGGTTCACTTGTCTACTGGAGCTGCTTTTCAAAATGTTCATTACCAATACTATTGTAACAATCGGTTGATAAGCCGCATCACCCAGTGTTGCAGTACCAGTGACGTGGCACATCACACACAGAATACAGACTCCACCGCTCCTAGCTCCATATTTGCATGGGACAGAATTTCGGTTTTTAACTACCCCGTGTGCAGATTCAAGGTGCCCATAAAGGTGTTCCAATCGCCCCCTACATTTACAATACCTCGTCAGGGGATTTTTTGAATATTTCCTGCAGTCTTCTCCGGCGCGCGTTTTGGATAGGTCCTTTCAATGGCCGCCATTTTCCGTTTTCCAAACTGTTTATACTTCGTAGGTTAAATTGGCCTTTCTTGCTAATTTACCCTAATGGTACTTCTTTTATTCTTCTTAACTTATTCTGCATTTTCTACGTAGAATAGTCACTTCCTGTAACATTTTTGTATATTGTAAATGTTAATGCTGAAAGTTTTGGTCCTCGTGACCTTAATAAAGCGAATATTATTATTATTAGTTGAACCTGGAAATCGTCCTGGAAATTCGCCTCCGTTACCATTATCGTGTGATATTATGCGATTAAGGGTTGGAATGGGGTAACGTTTAATTCCCGAAACAAATTCTGTTGACAGAATTACTTCGGTTCATTAATTCCCGACACGCGTTTGTCCTTAAATTAGCGACAAACACTGATGTAGAAGGTCGCCTTGGGTGAACTCACCAGTAAGCATCAACACGCGGGCATTCTATTATTTGGTTACTCTCCTGGACTTTCATTTCTCGAGAACACCTTCGTATTCTTACCGTCTTCCGGTTGGGCTGGCTCAGGGGTTATCATAATAATTGTAGTGGCTTTATTGAGGTAACGAAGAGCAAAACTTTCAGCATAAAACAAGACAGTATAACAAGTACTTTATATGAAAATTGTCTTTTAGTTCCTGCTCCGGTGAAACTAAAAATCGGGGAAAATAATGAATGACCGACTTGCGATATGCCGCTGTTCTTCCGGGCATTGAACGGTATAGCCTACGCATTGGTCGAAGATATTTATACTTGAAAAGTGGGGATGGGAGGGGTCACTTAAAATACGAGCAGCGATTAGTGAACAACTATTGAAATGGCGTTGAACGATAATCTTTTGGATGGTGAGCATATGAAGGCTAATAGAAACCGAGATTATTTTAAAAAGCCTGCGAATGGTTTAAAACGCGAAACATTTAAGGCCGGGGAAAATGTTTGGGGTGCACTATACAATAAAGGGAATTATACAGGCATGGACTAGAACTTAAACCAAGTCTCTTGAACTGGCGAACTAAGAAACAGTGGCGGCGACATTTACCGAAGACACATGATTACTCGATGATAACCGAATGTTAAAAATGACGCCGAGGAATTTCCATTTTGAGCTTGAGGCGAAATTATGGGGTGATTTCAGGAGTGTCAACATCTGCTCTCAGGGAAAAGGTTATGGAGATGCATTTTGATGCGTTCAGCAGAGAGCCATTCTCCGAAGACCACTCGAGTACCTCAGTGACTGCCTGCCCGAGCTGTAGAGAATCACCATTCGTCTTGCAGGCATAGCATAAATTCAAGTCATCCGCGTATTTTATTAGTGTCACATCGTTAGGGGACCGAAGGCTAGACGTGTAATAGTTAAAAAGGAATGGAGATAGCACTGCGCCTTATAGTACACCGCAATTATTTAGCAAGGAGGATGAAGCTTCATTTCTGACTCTTACGTGTTGGCGTCGGTTAGAGAAATAATTTTTAGGCTAATTAATCAACCCGACCTGGAGTCAACACAGATGAGGGCGACTCATGTTGTGACACGCGTGTGGCACTGTTGCCACAATGTTTTCTCATTCATTGCAAATGGATTGATTTATTGGATGACTTGAGGCGACTAAGCGGTCTTTATTGTTGACAGTTACTTTTAGAGGAACGCCAAGCCTTGGGGGTCTCCATCCACTATAAAAGGTTTCCACTACTATTTTGCATCATTTAAAGCAAGACAGAAAGGAAGCAAAAAATGCGTAAAACACCGTTGGATTGCTTGATGACAATACGATGTATTACCTAATCCGCACGTTATTCCCGACGCCTTTAAAGCTAATGAAATTCGCCACTAAATCGACGAATTCGGTTCCTTACATTCAGACCCAATGGCTATAAGCCAATTTTAATGTGTTAATCCTCATTTTGAGTTGTCCGCGCCCCGACAACACCAACCTAGGTTGCATAGTTGCACGGCGGAGAAGGCGGACAGATGCTCGGTTTTTAAATATCTTTGGGTTTTTCATTGGAGAGGTGAAGCCGCCAGTCCCATTTGGATGTGCGTTGCCGACTCAAGTGGTCGAACATTTTCCACCTCTAAGCATCCTCGACGTGCAGTGGCCACGTTTCACTAACCTAGGTTAGTATTGGACGGCTTGGAGCACGGGAGTCGCGAAAATGGACCCACAGTGTGATCTCGCCGCGGCCACAAAAGCTTTCTGTGCAGCTGGTAGAAGTCCTTCCTGGCGTAATCGATAGTCAGCGGGAATATATTGTAGGGCAGATGGGATAGATCGCAAGACAATGACATTATCTGTGAATTTCAGGTCAGCGTGTCATTTGAACCCACCTCCCCCCAGTAATCCGCAAGAACAGGTTGCATTGGCCAATCGACCATTTAGTTGGATAGCGTCGTATAAATCGGCATTTCTTGACCGACGCCAGCGCATCTAGCCCAATTTTATTCTTTTAGAAACTGATTTCAATGTCATCTTTTATTGATTGTCTTTTGTTATATCACGTATTTTGCGTGGCCACATTGAAAGAGATATATGAAGCCGGAGGAGTTCTAGAGAGTTAAACAATACAAGCACATTTATTAATGTGCTTGATGTGGTATTTATACAGAGGTTGGGGCACTAAGGCCAGTTGGCCAATGACGGAGTGTGAGGAATGAGTCACGCAATCGATTGGATTGTGACACGACAGAATGTTTACAGAATTGTAATTTTTTTAAATTTAATTGAAGCGGCTTTATTGTGGTCACGAGGACCAAATATTTCAGCATATAACAAGGCAGTATAACAAGTGCTAGATATGAAAATGGTATTTTAGTTCCTGCTTCAGCTGCTCTGATGAAACTACAAATCGGGACAAATAAGGAATGACCGAAATGCGATATGCCGCCGTTCTTGTGGGCATTGAACAGTATAGCCTACTGCGGTGGTTGCCAACTTTAACTGTTCATTGTGTTTTACAATGCTGAGTGTTGTACCACACTTTTAAGAATATTCTATTTTACGTTGCTGCACGTGTTCTCATTCATTCAAGGTCTCGGTTAGCTATTCGAGTTAAACCGGCTATACTGACAATTCGTCTATTCTCTATTAAGGGTTGATTCCACCCTCCATACAATCCTATCACACCTACGTATTGGTCGAAGAGATTTACACTGAGATAAACTTTTTTGGAGGTGGGAAGAAGGGTCACTTAAAATACGAGCAGCGATTAGTGAACAACTGTTGAAGTGGCTTTGAACGAAGATTTCTTGAATGGAGAGCATAGGCACGCCACTAGAAAACGAGATTATTTTATAAAAAGGCTACGAAGGGTTAAAATCTCGAAATATTTAAGGCCGGGAAAAATTTCCGGGAGACACTAGACAATAAGAGGAATCATACAGGCGTGGACAAAGGTTTTTATACGGCTGGAGCTTGAACGAAGTCTCCTGAACCGGCGAACTAAGAAGCAGAGACGACGACATTTACCAAAAATGGCATCCACATGATCAATCCATGATAACCGACTGTTAAAAATAACGCCGAGGAATTTCAATTTTGATCTGGATGCAAAATTATGGAGTGAAGCGATTTCAAGAGTGTCCACAGCGGCTGCAAGGGAAACTGAAATGGAGATGCATTTTGATGCGTTCAGCAGAGAGCTATTCTCCGAAGACCACTCGAGAAGAAGGTAATAACAAGCGATCTGGTGACCTTTTAACGAAACATCACAGACCGCAACAGGTGCAAACGGTGGAACCAAACACCGAATTGAAAACCAATACTCCGTTCGATATTATAGAGATCAACCGTCAGTGGTGCAAATATAAACCTTCTCGAATTCGCCGCAACGGGCGCTAGGCATCGCGCCTTGTCGGCGTTTTCGGCCCAGGATGGGCCCTAACTATTGTTTTAATAATAAACAATATTCTTCATTCATATTGGCACGCGTTTTGGATAGGGCCTTTCAATGGCCGCCCATTTCCCGTTTGCTGAAAGTTTTGGTTCTCGTGACTTTAATCAAGCGAATATTATTTTTATTATTACTGGCAGCAAATATGCCAACATAGAAGAAGCAGCCTTCCGAGGAAGTCCCAACATTTCAACCCCAGTCGATAATGAAGTGCGGCGCCTGCTGTCTGACGTAAGCCGTAGCCGACCAAGATGCCACAACGACCTGGGTGAATGCGACCCAACCACACATCACCGACTGGAGCTTCCGACATCGACAATGTCGATAGTAGGCTCATCTCAACGGCTTCCATTGCATAGCAATAATACGATTTGCGACTTAACATGCACATCGCAAACAATCTTTAAGCTAATGCCATGCAGCGCTACATCCACGACTCCTCTGTTTGGCAATCTGAGACTGGAACAAATAATTTTCCGCTTGTGCGCTTCAAAATTTGATCTTTTGTTTTTTTAAGACGAAGAGAACCAGGGTTTCAGCAAAATCGCCGATATTTAAATATAACGTCCACATCGGAGAGTTAATAATAATAATAATAATTGTAGTGGCAGACATTAGAAGATACCAAACAATCTTCAATCGTTTGCATTGCTTCGGTGTGTTGATTTAAGATGTTAGCTGCCTATATTTACGGTTGCACCATACCATGCAACTAGCTATCGCGAGCCAAACGTGGTTTCTGGTCGGCATCTAATAGACACTTGAGGCTGAAAAAATATGTATTTCTGTGGTCTGAAAAACCTTTTATTGAACTCTAATGTCGTTAGGTTCAATATAAACTAGGATATTTAAAGTACAAAATTTTACAGACCACCTAGTTTTTATTTTTGCCTGTAAAAAGACGTTTCTGTGACATCATGTGGTGCAACATCAACTTCGCACACACATTTCTCTTAAAATGAATATTTAACTGACACAGCATTCGCGTTACCAGCTGAAGGCAATATCAAAGGATATATTTTTCCAGAATCTATTAAATTAGAAGATCCGCGGCAAATACTTTGTTTCATAATGAAGACACAACGGTCATTTCAAAAGTTTACATTTTTCTCACAGTATGAATCAATGAGGAGGCCGATAAAATATCACCAAATGTGAAAGTGGTTTCCTTCTTTATCAATGATTTCAACCAATGGAAGGGCTCGTTTGCATATTTAAAAAAACATTGTTCATGTCAAACATGATCAGGTATTGTTGAAATCGGCGACATAGGGGTTCACTGAATGCACATCACGATAACGCTGAATTATTTCATTTGGTGCATGAATTGCAAAGGACACCATTTTTAATACCTAACTTTTTGAATCCAATCAAATTTATTGAAAATTTAAAAAAAACGTAACACGAATGAGCATTCAAAGAAGATGGTTGCATAATATTATTATTCGATGACAAATTCAGAATCAGTTTCTGGGACGGCAGGAGACCTATCATGCATCGTTTTAAGAGCCTGGCCAATAAGTCCCGTGGTGGCGTCAAGCAGGTTCACTGGGGTTCGACCGTCCGTAATTAGGGTGCTCTTCAGGTTAAGGGCTTTTAGCATGCGTACGTCACTCTCTGGTCCTGCACAGGCAATGAGGCGGAGATTGTCGGCCCCCACTGCCTGCACTCGTTTGAGGTAGAACTCCGTCTCCAAATCGACCTCCTCTCGTCTTCGCGCCAGCTCCAACTCGTTCTTCTTTTCGAGGTACTCGAGTTGGACATCGCTAGCTGCCCTCTGGCGGTTCGTTTCGGCTTCTGACTGGATGGCATCAGCTTCGGCTTCTAGACGCGCCTGGTCAACCTGTGCCCGACTGGTGATTTGTTGGGCTTCCGCCTTACTCTGGGCCTCTGCCTTGGCCTGGCCCGAGCTCTCCAACGCAGCGGACTGAATCTGCAGCTCCAACAGGACTCGCCTGGCCTCCTCGGATGCTGCCTCGTCTTTAATTCTCTGGCGCTCAAGTTTGCCCCGCGCCTCCTGTTCTAGACGCTCGGCCTCCTGGCTGTAAGGGTGACACGAGAAAAGCGATTACTTGAAATTCACCTCATTTCACACGGATATTCAAGGAAGTTAAGCTTACCGAGCGGCCGCCTCCTGAGAATTGCTAGTTATCTCAATTGCCACTGCCTGCAGAGAAGAACAAACAGAGATTGCTATTTTTAATTATGTCGGAAAGCAGAAATTGCTTCTACTTAATATAGGTAGTAGTTCTCCAACGAAGTTTAAGATTGTGCTATTTTTCTACACGAAGAGACGCAAGCAATAATATTTGAGTTTTTTCCTGCAAACGTGATGCGTTAATTGCTCGTATTTTCAAACGCCTGGAGTAGCGAACATGGTCGAATCTATCATTCTGATTATATTTTGTCTAAACGTGGTCATAAAGTATCATCATCATCAACCATTACACGTCGAGCCTTCGGTCCCCTAACGACGTGACACTTATAAAATACGCGGATGACTTGACTTTATGCCATGCATGCAAGACGGATGGTGATTCTCAACAGCTCGGGCAGGCAGTCACTGAGGTACTCGACTGGTCTTCCGAGAATGGTCGTTTGCCGAATGCATCAAAATGCATCTAAATTACATTTTCCCTGACAGCCACTGTTGACACTCCCGAAATCCCTTCACTCCATAATTTCGCTTCGAGCTCAAAATCTAAATTCCTCGGCGTTATTTTTAACAGTCCGTTATCATGGAGTGATCATGTGGATGCCGTCTTTGGTAAATGCCGTCGACTCTGCTTCCTAGTTCGTCGGTTCAGGAGACTTGGCTTAAGCTCCAGCAACATAAAAACCTTTGTCCATGCCTGTATAATTCTCCTTATTGTATATTGTTCTCCAATAATTTTCCCCGGCCTCAAATGTTCTGACTTTTCAACCCTTCATAGACTTTTTAAAATAATCTCGTTTTCTAGTGGTCTGCCTATTCTCTCTATTCAAGAAATCGTCGTTCAACGCCACTTCAATAGTTGTTCACTAATCGCTGCTCGTATTTTAAGTGACCCCTTTTTTCCCTCTGTTTCAGTTTATCTGAATGTAAATCTCTTCGACCAATGCGTAGACAATACCGTTCAATACCAACAAGAACAGCGGCATATCGCAATTCGGTCATTCCCTATTTGTCCCGATTTTTAGTATCACCAGAGCAGGTGAACCAGGAACTAAAAGACAACTTTCACATCTAATACTTGCCTATTTGTACAGCTGAAATTTTTGGTCCTCGTGACCTCAATAAAGCTACTACAATTATTATTATTATATCACCACCACAATCATCTTCACCATCATCGAAACAATTGCTTAACGTGATTAACACCGCTATTTAGGTGGTTTGACTTAAATGGGTGAATATAAATCGGATAGTAAAAAGGCGGAATATGATAGGCGGAAAAGCTTCCAACCAGCGCCCAGATTATTTTTCGGTTATCAATGGCCGGTGGGCCGCAATCAAACGATAACATTATTGCAATTCACAATGGTTAACGCACTGTGCATAAGAGTATAAAGAAAATAACTTATTTAACAAGCAAGTTAATGCAGAAGAAAATGTTAAAAGAAAAATTAAAAAGAGTTATGAACTAAAAAAAATTCAGAAGGAATCTACATTGGTCATTGACAATATATTTTGTAAATACGAGAGCGATATATATATGTTTGTTGCGATAAACAAGCATTTAAAAACAAAACCTCCACAAACTAGTCTCTCGAAATAAGGCCCCTATGAGCATTTCCCACTTGTCGGGGTTTCTAGACTTAGACATTCGTAATCACATAATATGCCCGGCTACTGTCAATGATGCTTTTAATGGTAAACTGTATGAAGTAGTGAAAAGTCTCCCTCCCAGATGACTGGAACGCCCGCATTGGAAGTTCAAATCAGCTGATATGGTATAACCTTGGAAAATTCAATCTGGGACAACTATGCTCGAATTGTGAGCATTCGCTTTGTTGAACAGTACCGAAGACAGCGGGAATGTCAACAATCTTTAAACACCATGCAGGCGGTTTATTCTGAGGCAGGCAGGTGATGGCCACACAAATTAAGCGAGCAGCCAACCCTAATGTGGATTACTTTCATGCGCCATTATATTTATTCCTCTAATTTAATTTAAAAAATATTTAATGCGCTGTCAGGTGGCCAAATGTAATGCCGGTGTGATGTGATTAGATCTCGCATTGGTGGTTCACAAGATATGAGCAAACACGAGTGAGTAAAAACTGAACGAGTAAATAAAACACGAGTGCCGTTCACCTTACGCGAATGAGCATAAATCAGGTTATGGCATGGCAGGACATTCCAGAATATTCACGGAAAGCAATTAATTATGAATAGAAATTAGTCTCGATACGGGCAATAATGAAGAAAAATGCGAACTATGGTTAACAGAAATAAACGCATTCTTGGGGTCAGGACTGGTTCCCCAACAACTCCCACCACGAGAAAAAGGTAGAGTTGAATCCACTTATCTAGACAAAGAGTCGTTGGAAAAGGCAAAGATTCACGAGTGTCCGTGGCTGGGGTCGTAGAAGTCTATCAGTGGGTAGACCACGCCATTATCTATGGATGCAGCAGATCTTCAGAGCTGGTATCCATAGTGAAAACCTTCTAGCCTTGATGCATATAGCCCATAGACACAGATACACAGGGTTTGTAATTCTTGTTGAATTTTCAACAATGAAAACCTCTTTTTTGAAGGTCGCGCCAACGCATCAGCTAATTTTACTAAAACGTAAGACAAAGGATGGCCTTGCGCTAACAGTCACAAAGGGGTGTTGCGAAATTAGGCCCCCACTAGTCGAGGTCTCCACGCCCAGACTTATCAGTAATTGCATAATATGTCCCGTCAATCGCTTTCAGGGATGCTTGCTATGGTGAATTGTAGGAAGTGGTGCATAGGGTTCCCAAACGAACCATTCTACTCAAAGTGGATGATTGGAACGCCCGCACAGGCCGTTCAAATCAGCTCACACGGCATAATTCTGGCTAATTCAGTCTTGGACAATCATGTGCGAATTGTGAACATCTTTTGACGCGGTAGTCCATGTGAAGGTCGCACCGGTGAAATAATCAATTACTTCCTTGGTAGAAATCCTTAATTGAATAATAATAATGTTAAGCACTTGATTAGGGTCACGAAGACTATAGCTTTCAACTTAAAACAACATTAATATAATTGGTTATGCAGGTTCTGTGAAGATCGCGTTTTATTCAATTCCCAATTAAACACGATTTTTAATGGTAGGTCATCATCTGTTTATTCATATATATATATATATATATCAATTTATATTTTTACATTAATAAATAGCCAATTTTCCCCACGGACACGCTTGCATATGACAATTCGTCATAACTGGGGGATTTCAAGCTGAATTGTGTTTTTCAAAGTTATCTTGGAGGCAAATTACTTCACAATTTCCTGTTTATTCTTTACTGGAATTTAACTCGCAATACAGTCATTTTTACGTTGCCTGTGTGGCATGTGGAACCGTGTTAATGAAAATACATATCGTCAAAACAGGAAACCCAAGATGAAATCCACAATGTGGTCTATGGATTGGTTGGATGTTTGGCTTGATTTGTTAAATTCAAACAATAGACGTTAGAATTATTTGCAGGCAAGTAGACCATGTGTCTATTGAAGGCACCACTGACCCAAGATCCCAGAAAAAATAACTTAAAATACCAATAGACAAAACCGGAAGGCGAAATTAGCATTTGAGTAAATTTATTGAAAATTTAAAAAAACGGAACACGAATGAGTAATCAAAAAAGATGGTTGCATAATATTATTCTTCGATGACAAATTCAGAATCAGTTTCTGGGACGGCAGGAGACCTATCATGCATCGTTTTAAGAGCCTGGCCAATAAGTCCCGTGGTGGCGTCAAGCAGGTTCACTGGGGTTCGACCGTCCGTAATTAGGGTGCTCTTCAGGTTAAGGGCTTTTAGCATGCGTACGTCACGCTCTGGTCCTGCACAGGCAATGAGGCGGAGATTGTCGGCCCCCACTGCCTGCACTCGTTTGAGGTAGAACTCCGTCTCCAAATCGACCTCCTCTCGTCTTCGCGCCAGCTCCAACTCGTTCTTCTTATCGAGGTACTCGAGTTGGACATCGCTAGCCGCCCTCTGGCGGTTCATTTCGGCTTCTGACTGGATGGCATCAGCTTCGGCTTCTAGACGCGCCTGGTCAACCTGTGCCCGACTGGTGATTTGTTGGGCTTCCGCCTTACTCTGGGCCTCTGCCTTGGCCTGGCCCGAGCTCTCCAACGCAGCAGACTGAATCTGCAGCTCCAGCAGGACTCGCCTGGCCTCCTCGGATGCAGCCTCGTCTTTAATTCTCTGGCGCTCAAGTTTGCCCCGCGCCTCCTGTTCTAGACGCTCGGCCTCCTGGCTGTAAGGGTGACACGAGAAAAGCGATTACTTGAAATTCACCTCATTTCACACGGATATTCAAGAAAGTTAAGCTTACCGAGCGGCCGCCTCCTGAGAATTGCTAGTTATCTCAATTGCCAGCTGGACCGATTTCATCAAAGCCTCTCGGGTTCGTTGATCCACTGGCTCTACGGACTGAACATCGACACTAGATATCACGAGGTTGTTCTGAGGCAAAATAAGCGTGTCGTGCACATTCCCGTCGGAGTCCTTGCCGAACACGGCCTCGCGAATCAATGATGCAGAGTTCTTGTGAAAGATATCGAAATTGACAGATGCCACTGCACCTCTCACGCGAGCACCAATTAACTTGCAGAAGTCGCCAATGAAATCAGGAAGTGAAAACAGCTTGGCACCCTCTTCAGCCGTCTTTTCGGGTGATAACTTAAAGTGCCAGTTGTAAGACAACTGGATAGACAGCCTGGCGTGATCGGCCGTCTCAACAACCAGCACATCCGTACAAAAGTCGGGTCCAAGCAGAAGACAGATGCACCGAATCAAATTCGGTCTCTTCGGCTTACCGCCGCTAAGACTCATCAAAGTGAACTGTTCATCGGGATCGAGCATGATCAGCTCTGGACCGAATGAAACGCGGGCACGTTTTCGTTTGTAGTCGTATATTTGGACTGCGGCGTTATGGGGCACGCGATATGTAATGACACGCGTCTCATCCCACTCATCTTCTGTGCTAGCTTCACCAATGAAACCTCGTATTTGTCGAAAACCTCGGTCAGCAAGTGGGTCTTTGTTGCAGCGAAGAATCTGCTCAACATCTGCTGGCATTTTCTTCTCCCACAACTCTTCGTTTTCTGTCAGCATGTAGGTTGAACCAACCACGGCTCGCACGTTTCCACTGAGTAGATCGCGTACGTAGATTCCCTCGTTAGCGTCAAGTGGTATTGCCTTCCGCACGGTCACAACTTCAACCTGGATTGGCGGGACGTACTCCAGCGGACCAAGGAGCATCCATCTCTCGCCCGCGGTGCGATCCTATCAGACAGAGTTAGTCACGCGTCTTTCAATTCAAATAACTCAAGACACAACATATATGTACCTTATCATCGTCCTTGAAACCTTCCAGAGCACGAAGTAAAATACCTTCTTTCTCACCGAGAACATAAACGTGCTTGACTCCGTCCAGAAGACGTTCTCCGGGCCACAGGAATAAGGACTTTTCGCCACGAACAAGCAACCTCTTGCCTAAGCGAGGGATGCCCTTTTCATCAACAGGATCGCACACTACGCAGTAATCAGTAGACGTTAGGACAATAGGCTTGACAACGGAAATAACCGTTTCGTTTACACTCGGAATGTGACTCTCTGCGTCCTCGTTTGTGATGAGCCATTCCTCGCCGTGACGACGGTGCTTGCCGAAATCATCCACGTGCGTCCGCGAAGCTCTTACGTGTAGTGCGTGCTGCAGCAAAATATAGTCAAGTAAAATCCCTATCGGTTTTATATCAACTCAACGATCAACTACAAACCTTCTCGTCTAAGTTATACGCCGTGATAACTTTTTCGTATTTTTCGTAGGCTCCAAGCGTATAGGCTCCGGCTGTTTTGACAAGCCACTGCTCACCATAAACCCGCTTCACGCCATTCCGGTCTGTAAAATCGCGCAGAGCATTAAGAAGGATGGCCGTATTAGGGAGGATCATCTGAGCCGTTCGCTTAGAAACAACCTCAACTTCCTTCCGAGGTCTGTAAACGCCTGTCAAAAAAGGTCAACGGAGAAATAGATACAACCCAACAATAATTACAAACGCCATCCAGAATTTAATAAGCACAAACCTGGACCCTCGAAAAGCCAATTCTCTCCAGGAATACGTGCAATGCCATTGTCATCGGCAAATGCGATGTTGGCAGCCAAAAGTAAGACCTCGTTCGCCGACAGAACCGTAAGTTGCAGCACATCTTGCTTAATACACTCTCCAGGATATAGTGGGAAAGGGGGCTGAGCAAAACGATATTCTTCTTCACCATAATTGAGCATAGCCTGGCCATTTCGCTCAATTACTTCACCAGCATCGTTTTTCATCACAGGGTTTGAGATGATACAATACTCGTTGGGGGTAATAAATATCATTTTCGTTGGTTCCTTCTTGACTCTACGCAAGTAAATATACGATAATTTTAAAAATACACCGGTATTATCAATGAAAATTTTATAGAAATACCTTTCATGGAAATTCGGGATAAATGAAGCCGGTCCAGTAACAAGTCGTGTTATATTTGTGTTGCAGTCAAGAACATGAATATAATGAATCGGTGGAATCGATTTAACAATGTTGTTTTTTAAAGACATGACTTCGGATGTAATTTCCGCTAGGAGGACAATATACGCTTTTATATAAAAACCACATCCAATTAAAGCAGCCCAAATACTTCAGCCAATCATATAATGATGGTACCAAGACATGGACTTATTTAAATTGTTGTCATATTTTCATGTATATAAATTGATATAGTATAAACACTGAAGGTTATGCAAAATGTAAGCACTTGATTTTTAATGGTTTTTTTTATTAAATAAATGGTTTGCTATTTGCAAATAAAAAAATTAAGTTTAGATTTTTTTCGTAAAATAAATATTCGGGGCCATAAAATCAGACAACAGTAGTGTATACAATTCAGATATTATCATATTTCCGTTACGCAAGATATCTGATTAAAACAAGTGAAGCATTTTTATCAGCAAACTCGATTTTAATATACACCTCTTAGTTTACATCTGTAAACATCGAGACGAGTCAAACCCGACTTTTCAGTTTCGATAAATATTTATATTTGACTGCAGATTTTCGGGTGATTCTTCTCTGTTGCTCCGGTGAACTGGAAATGTGTAACATAATAAGATTACAGTCGTCTCACCCCATACAATGAGGCCACTCATATGCTTTAGGTTCTTGTAAAAAATCATAATTTCTCTTCAATTGGCGCGTTAAAAATACAGTCGCTGTTCCGCATGGATTAAAATCGACCACCAGATGCCCACTTAGGTGATAACTTTTTATATATTTATATTTGATGCCTCAGAACGCAATCACAAATGAGGCCTACTGATTGTTTACTGTTTTGTATTTTAATTGAAAATTTTATGATGAGAACGCAAACCAAAGTATAATCACGTTTGCTATCTTAATTTGATAATAGGATTCACGACGTTCGTGGGCGGAAATAGGTTCGTGTATGATAAAACATAAGCACGCTTTTAAGGTCACTACAGGGCTCCCTGCTTAGACTCTTCGTCGACAGGGGAAGAGATACAAAAAGGATGGCTTGTTGGGACGCAGGTTTACCGACGGTAAATTTACTGGCAAAGTTTGTTAGATGCGTAGGTGTGAAGATGACTCGAACGCTTCGTGTTCGGGTGGTCGTCAATGCGTCAGCCGGTTCCAAACTGATTCGCGTAGGGTCATGAGAAGATTACACAATAGATTTTCGTTGCGAAATCGCGTCGTTCGGTTGGCCAGTCATTTCGGACTGATTGCTAATTGGAACAGCATTGGAAAAGGGTTTCTCAACCAAAGCATTCTTGATTCAAACAATTGAAACCGTTTCATGGCGTCCATTCATGGATATTTTAAACGTTTTATAAGATCGAGAAAGTACCGGAAAAGGACCATCACATGGTGGTTCAAGGGGACAACGGAGAAAAACGTTGCTGCTATTTTGCAGTTGTGGGTCGATCTTGGATTAACAAGCTCACCTGGTAAGCGGAGAGTTTCCCCGTAGACCAATTCCGCCTGGCAGGAGTCGACGTCGGGTTTAAAATTCGCACGAATGAAAATAGTCTGCCCAATGTTCAAGGTCATCTTGAACCATGACGAAGGACTTCAGTGTTCGATGGAGAAACGCAACGATCCCATTGACTGCGGGATTATAAGTAGTTATGCGGATTCGTTCGCATCCAAGATATTGGCACATCTTTTGAAAAAAAACGTTGATTCGAATTGTGCCCCTCGGTCTTCACATACCAATCCTGGCTCTTTTTAGCGAATAGTTTATATTTTGAAGGTGAATCGATATTTACAGGCGCACTATGGATCTCCTGTTTCATTAGATAGTTCGCAGCCCGAATATTCCGAGGCCGTAAACCAGTTTTTGCAACTTAAACAAAATCGAGGAACCCAATTGATCGATCCAAATCAAATTACGCTTTGCTAATTGAAGAGGAAGATGTGTTTTTCGGCATTGGAAATATTTTGGTCAATACCTCTTTTCCATTTCGTCGTAAACTTGTCCCGGATAGCGTTGCCGAAGTCGTGGACGTCTAAATACATTGATTAACGCCTTATACTATTATGGAGACCGTATTGTCTAGTTTAGGCGTTTCTCCGTTCGAACCCGAACTAAACATAAATTTGCCAAGACTTCGTCTACGACTGCCGTTCATGGTCATCTGACAGATCCTATCGTTAAACTTACAAACAAGACCAACACCAAATGTGTGCCAAGCTTAAGGCAAGCGAACCGTTATCCGGGTCTACTAACATTCCAACTGAAAATTGTATCTGCCTACCACCGGCACCGATGACACGAAAACTAATCCTTTGGCTTCATGAAAAATAAGGGAGTGGTTGTTTGGACGGAGCGGTTCCATTAACCGGTACCGTGTTCAACCGCCATGTCAGGGAATGTATGTTACCCATGTAGTTGTATTACAAATCATTAACTCGTCTTTTTCCCGGGGCAAATAATGGAGAGGTTGTTTGGAAAATGGGTATCCCAGAATGGTTGCAATCTCCGTAAATGTCGATCTGCCGAGACAAAAATATTTTCTCGCATTCTCTTACTACAAGGAATTCTGCTGCTGCAAATGCATCGTGAAAATGGATGCAGCTCCAAGCGCCATTTTTCCTAACCTTATAAGGTTTTAAGGCGACAGATAACAACCCAATCACTCTATTGGTGCAATTACGATAACCTTTATTCGAATCACACAATATGGCAAACATGAAAGACAATTGGAGGTGCGCCATTGACACTATGCCAGGTTCTCTCACAAAAAGAACTTGACGCCCTCACCATCTCCCATCAGTTCCAGCTTCCCCTTCTTTTCCATGTACCGCAGCGCCTCCATGATGACATCCTGATCGATACCGTGGAAACTCTCGCCTTCAGTGTCGTCACCGTCGATAATCTCGTAAATAGTGCACACCGTGTTTCCGCGACCAGAGGCGCGCACCCACTTCTCAATCTCGGAGGCCCAGCCGCTAGACTTACGCCAGATTATTTTGGCGCTCTTGTGAGACCTGCAGTGGTTGTTGGAAAAGAAAACAATGGGAGCATTTACCGAATGCGTCCAGTTCTTCAGATTATGCTATCCAATCTAATTAATTGGTAGTAATCTGTATTATTTCTATGGCAAAAGCTACGAATGCACATAATTCTGCACTATTAAATAATTGGCTTACTCTATTCATAGGAATTGAAGCAATAATAGAAGTCCACACACATACTCGTTATTTCCACATCTATCGGGGCGAGTTAAAGAAAGGGCTACGCAGATTTACATGACTCTGGGACAACTTATACAAAGGTGCCTATTTCGCGGACAAATACAAAAATCTCAAACAGCAAATAAACTGGACATACTTATCAATCCACTCCAAATTTCCCCGAGAATGCAGCTCATCAAGGATCACACCTATCAGTTGGGAATTGGCTCGTCGATTAATTTTAGCGTTGTTGAAAAGGTCAGAGTCCGAGGTCATGAGACCGGTGACGTCGAAGGAGGTTTGTTTTTTACTCTGAAAGTAAGCTAAGACCAACTGGCACCAGGCGTCCATTTGCTTACGCCGCGTCTCGCCGTTTGGTTGAAGAGTGAAGAAGGGCGGAAAATTGAACTGCCAAGGCCAGGTAAATCGTTCGTTTGGTGATACCATTTTTTCTGCTTGAAGGAAAAAAACACATCAGCTGGGTGTTTTGTGCAATCAATGGAACTCAATGCACCAAATGATGGTATAAGAAGAAAGCATTCGTAAAACCCATCCCCTGAGTAATGGGTACAACAAAACAAGGTGTAGTGCTATCTCCGTTCTCCTAACGACGTGACACTAATAAAATACGCAGATGACTTGACCTTATGCCATGCCTGCAAGACGAATGGTGATTCCTAACAGCTCGGGCAGGTAGTCACTCAGGTACTCGAGTGGTCTTCTGATGAATGTATCAAAATGCATCTCGATTACTTTTTCCCTGAGAGCCGATGTTGACACTTCACTTCATAATTTATCCTCGAGCTCAAAATGGAAATTCCGCGGCGTTATTTTTAACAGTCTTTTCAAGTTTATCTAAGTGTAAATCTCTTCGACCAATGCGTAGGCTATACCGTTCAATACCCACAAGAACGGCGGCATATCGCAATTAGGTCATTCCTTATTTGTCCCGAATTTTAGTTTCACCGGAGCAGGTGAAGCAGGAACTAAAATATAATTTTCATATCTAGTACTTGTTATACAGTCTTGTTTTATGCTGAAGTTTTTGGTCCTCGAGTACTCAATAAAGTCACTGCAATTATTATTATTAATATCCACCTCCTACTAGTGGATAAACCGGCTTCATGGGGTTTGCCATGAAGTCTCTAGGGAATATTTCTAAAGGTGGTGTCCCTAGCGCCACCCGAAATGACTTGACCTGTGAGTCCAACCGGTGCCATAACCATCAGACCGAGGATGCTAACCACTACACAATCGGGCAGACTAAACGAACGGATAACTCAAAATTAACTAGACCCAACAATATATATGTTTGAATAAAAAGAAGGAATACATCTTAACAGTTGCACTGTTATTAACAGACCGTAAAAACCATCTTAATTAATGCAACTATTAGACAATACAAGATACTTTCAGTAAAAGTAACAATTAAAAGGTTTATTACATCGGGTCAGCAGACCATACAATGTGCATACATAGAATGTTAAAACGACTTATTTTTCATTTTAAATATCATTTTGTTATGAAAAACAACAAGCAAGAAATTTAGCGAAAACAAAAACAACACACCTATTCAAAATGTCTGCGACGAGGCTAATAATTGTTTAAATGAGGCAAGACTAAAGTTGTCTCCGAACTCATTCCACAATTAATCAATCGTAACTTTACCGTTTTGTGTGTCCAATTTTTTTTCTAAATAACACAGTTCAACAGAATAACAGTTTTATTAAAAAACTGTTTAAAATCTGTCTTAATTTGAGAAAACATTTAACAAGAAAAGAGCAAGTAATCAAATCTAACGGATGCGAGATTCTAGAACCTTTAGTTGGCCTACCTCCGTCTTAAGAGTGCCGATGCTGTTGACCGGTAAATGGCTCTTCGGACTGATAATTATAGACTAAACGCCATCTCCTCTGTGTGGAACTATAGCTTAAACGCAAAAACAACTTAGTACGCGCCTGCATACTCCAAATCCCTAACTAAACAAACTAAAAAATAGTTTTCGTCGATTGAATTTTTATTTGCTTTATTTTATCATGCAGAAGGTTTTTGTTCCTCGAGACCTTAATAAAGCGCTTGTCATTATTATTATTATTAAAATTATCGTGACCTTAATCAGAAGGTTTTCTTTGAAATAAGATCACAATTGTTGGAGACCCGCCCGACTTGGTTCGATTGTGACGCTGTTCCAATTTTGGGGTTCTTATCTAAGAAATAATAGACCTTCGCTGGGGCTTTTGTAACAGTAATCGTAGAACATGGTTACACATCCCAGGCAGTCATAATGAGGAGACACATTGAAATGAAAGGAATGGATATAATGAGGCAAACAGTTATAAATTGATGGAGAGGTAATATAGACTTAGGGTTAAAATGGAATGGGTCTTTATAACGGGAAATCTACGATGCTGGTTTGGAAAGGGAGGAAGTTGCTCTAGTCTCGGCGAATGTGGATGAAGGCGGCTGTGTCCTTGTGAGATCCAGTGTGAGGCATCCTGTATTGGAGGGGAGAGTGTTTGGTCTCACTCTAGATTAATCATATTGCAGTCTTCACCGTCATAGGAGACGGCCACCCCGTCTAACGGTGGTTGACACAAGATGGCGTCCTATTGGCGCGCAGTTGACATTGCGTGTCCTTCATATCCAGTGCGAGGTCCTGGTAAAACACCGGGGCGTTACATTATTGTAGAATTATTGCGGTCCTGAAGGTCGCCATAATAGATTCAATCGAATGAACAATGAATGGATTGTGTATGCGGCTCACGGCAACTCTCGGAGGTTGATCTAAGAATTCTGAATATCACATTCTTAGACAAATCTTATTTCCACTGGCATCTTTACGTAAAAAAACAAAATTTCCATCTTTAAGCATTGGAAAACCCACGGAAATATGTTGAGAAGCCTTTCTATTCTCTTCGTGTAACTGTTTAGTACGTATTTTGGTTTGGTGGTTACAAAGGGGCATGGAAATCTAAAGGCTTGCGCATTGGAGACATTTGCAATATATCATGAATCATTGATCAATTTTAGACCATTTAGTAAATATATATTTATAAACAGGCGATGAATAAACGATTGATTGACCGAAGACATATTGAGGTGTTGAAACGGAAACGGGGGGTTTGGCTTCTACGCATTTGTGGCCAGCATTTACACCCCTTTCATCATTACGTTCTCCATTGGCATTTCTTTTAAACATCTTGATCATTTACTTGAATACTTCGAAATATTTTATCATTTTGAAGTTGCAAACAAGTTATATACGTGTTTTGAGACCTCCTATGACCGGTGTTGCAGTATTTATTTTCGAGTCTGGTATACGTGGTAGCTAGAAGGCTATTTAGTATATATATATGTATTAATAAACAGACGATGAATAAACTATCGATCGCCTCAAGCCGGTTTTGGTATAAGAGACATCCGTTCGCGGTGAAATTCCTTCGCTGACTAAATGCATCTGAGTCGTTTATTCGCCTCATCCCTCGTGTGCCCCTACTACTTCCCATACCAAAACCTCCACCAGGGAAACTCTTAACAGCGCGAAACACCCCCTTTAAACTCGTTATCTACCCCCAAACGAACCCAATAACCCATTCTCTCGGACTGCAGCACACAGTTACCCGCTTTATTGTCTCTGCTTGTATGTTATTCTTTAATATCCAAAAGAATCCCATATTCAAAACAAGTTCGTATTCCATACATCTCAATTTCGCTTTAACCGATCTACTGACTGACTAATGCTAAACATTTATCGATTCCCTTTAAGGTCGGTTTTTAAGTGTCAACAGCCGAGTGAGAGTGGCAGCTTCTCGAACATAGGATGCATACAGTGGCTAGATAGACAACAGTGAACTCTATTCAATGCAACAGATACCTTAATGCTCAATCTTGAGATGTTATTTTAAATTTCACGAGTGTTAATTGGCCGAAAAAAACTTTTAAAAATACGTAGCTTAAAAACCATGTTTTAATGTGCATGTTTACGCACGCCGGAATTTTGATTATTTTTGAAAACTCGTGGTTTGAGATTTTAAGGAAATAAATTCCACTGATAATCATTAACCGATGAACCAAAGGCACCGCGAGATAATATCGAAATTTTGGGATCGACGTTTGCAGTAATATTGTATGGAGGGTTGAATTAACCCGTAATCGAGAATAGACGAATCATCAGTATAACCGGTATGACTCAAATAGCTAACCGAGACCTTTAATGAATGACAACACGTGCAGCAACGTGGAATAGAATATTCTTAAAAGTGTGGTACAACACTCAGCATAGTAAAACACAATGAACAGTTACACGGTTAAAGTTAGCAACCATCACAACCGTGCAATAGTTAGGGCCCGACCTGGGCAGAAAACGCCGATAAGGCGCGATGCCTAGCGCCCGTTTAGGCGAGTCCTGTCTTCACACACGAAGGGCGTGTCGTGGTTATCGGGGGCCGGCCCTAGTGTTGTCGATGTTGTCTTAATTGTATCCACCTTAAGGTCACATCTTGCGTTATAGTGTGAGTTAGCCTGTAGTTTCCCAGTGGGTATGAGATCTTGGAAAATGAGATTAGTTAATGGTAAACTGTATTCCGCCAGAGGCTATCCCCAAACGTCAGTTAACACGATGAATAAGGCGACTTAAATGGGCGAGTGACCTTCACTTATGAAGGAAGATTGGTAGAAGGTTCACGCATCGTGTAAGTGCACTTACGAAAGAGGATATAATGAGGAAAGCGATAGACGAAGAAGTTGGGGCACAATAGGAGCTTTGGGCGGAAATGGGACGGGTCCTTATAACGGGTAACAACCCAACTGGTCCATTGTGTGGGAGAAGGGAGGATGTCGCTGTAGGATGTGTGGAGGAGGTTGAGAACGTGGGGGGTCCCGCCGCTATCACCTTCATTTGGTAATAGCGGTGGCAAACGTGAAAGTTGCCACGTTTACTAACATTTACGCTCCTCGCACGTCTACCTTTAACCACAATAGCAATCACTCCGCAGCGCTATAAACCAATGGGGTGCCAGTATAATGGATGTCATGGGTGTTAAATAAATAAACACATAATTTAAGGTCACTACAACCTTATA
Source organism: Proteocephalus fallax (assembly GCA_028672205.1). NCBI lineage: Eukaryota > Metazoa > Platyhelminthes > Cestoda > Proteocephalidea > Proteocephalidae > Proteocephalus > Proteocephalus fallax. The sequence goes on along the minus strand of JAPUBX010003992.1, from coordinate 237,054 downwards.
CATTCAATCCAAACCAATCTGAAATTAGTTCGGCGTGCCAAGACTAGCTGCTGCTCTTGCTCTTATTTAGTTCACTTCTCGAAAACCGTTTATTCATAGTCTAGCTGCAGCCTTTTATCTCGGTTTACACAGGAAGGATCTGAAATCAGACGTTTATAGTTTGGAAGTGGCAACCGCCCCGATAATAGGGCAATATCATGAGGCATCTATTCGCGATGTTTTCAGAGAATGGGCTTGTGATAGTATTGTATATAGGGTTGGATTAATCCTGAATGTATAATAGACGGATTGTCTGTAATACCGGTAGAACTCTATAAGCCAACCGAGACCATTGACGAATGAGACACGTGCAGCCACGATAATTCGTATTCAAAAGTGTAACGTACGATATACGGTAATATAGTAAAACACAATTAATAATTAGAGTTAGCAATCACCACAGGGCTTCTGCTGAAAATGCATCAAAATTCATCTCCGTTAAGTTTTCCCTGAAAGCAGATGTTGACATTTCGGAAATCGGTTCACTCCATCATTTTGCCTATAGTTCAACATCCAAATTCTTCGGCGTTATTTGGTACAGTCGGTTATCGTGGAGTGATCGTGTGGATAACGTCTTCGGTAAATTTCGTCGCCTCTGTTTCTTAGTTCCCCGGTTAAGGAGACTATGAGTGAACTCAAACCGCATAAAAAAAATTGTCCGCGTGTGTATGACTCCCATTATCGCATATCGTTCACCAGTGATTTCCCCTGGCCTGAAATGTTCTGATTTGCAAACCCTCCGGAGATTTTTTCAAATAATTACGTTTTCTAGTGGCCTGCCTATCATTCAACGCCACTTCGCTGGTTGTACACTCCGCGCTGCTCGTACATTAGAATAATAATAATAATAATAATATTCACGAGGACCAAAACTTTCATCATTAAAATTTAAAATAAACAAAAATGTTTCAGGACGTGACAATTATACGTAGAAAATTCAGAATAAGTTAAGAAGAATAGAAGAAGTAACATCAAGGTAAATTTGCAAGAAAGGTCAATTTAACCCACGAAGTATATAAAGTTTGGCAAACGGGAAATGGCGGCCATTGAAAGGCCCAATCCAAAACGCGCACCAATGGTTTCAAGTTTCTTTGTGAAGAAGATGTTTTCGTGATTCGCAGTTCGACGATAACTTAGCCCGCTAAACCTTTTTATGACACACGCGTCTAAAAAGGGTAATCAAAGAGAACTCAAACCAAAGTATAATCAAGATTGTTTTCTTGATTTAATTATACAAAGGCACAACGTTAAGTCGGTGCTCGAGCGTTCGTGGGCGGAAATCGGTTCGTGTGTCTTAAAACGTAGGGGGGGCTTTTAAGGTCACTACAATGCCTCCCATCCCCTCTATTCAAGTTTATCAAAATGTAAATCACTTCGACCAATGCGCAGGCAATGCCGCTCAATACATGCAAGAACGGCGGCATATCGAAATCGGGTCATTCCTTATTTCTCCGGATTTTTATTTTCACCAGAGAAGGTGAAACAGGAACTTAAAGACAATTTTCGTGTATAGCATTGCTATACAATATCTCTGCTGAAAGTTTTTGTATTCATGTCCTCAATAAAGGACTAACATTTATTTTTAAAAAATTATATGGTTTTGAATTAATAGCACCACGGTAACAATTTGCCTTTTACTAATATACATGATTTTATTATGCATTAAAGTACCCTTTTTAAATGTTGTATTTTTTCATCTGCACGTTATTCAAAGTTCATTTATAAAAACCAGGACTTATATTTCTGCAAAATAATCATGTTAAGAAAAAATAAATGTTGTTGTTAGGTGAGTCAAGTGCAAGTGTTTAATGAACATTTCCGAGGAAATTTCGACAAAGGCAAATAAAGATCTCAAATTTCTAACAAACCAATGATTTAGACCTTTCAATTCGGGCATCCTATTTCAATAGCCTTCTGTAACGTTTAAAAAGTGTGTTCATCGAAAGAACAATCTTGACCATTAATCAAGCGAAGATAATACTGATTTACGGCCCCCGGAGATTTGAAAACCATAGGAAGTCCCAAGAGATTTAATCTTCTGCTTCGACTAGCGTGTGCGGCCATGTAAATGTCAGATTCACGAGCACGAGTACTTTTCAATAACTGCGACGCACACTTATGAATTAATCTAATCCATATGCAGATACGTCTCCTCAGGATTATACACTTGACGCTACCGACGCCTAATTCAGATTTTTTTTATTATATCCGTTATCGAAAAGTTCCCTCTTATTGTTGATGTCACCTAAACATCGAGGTAATGCAACCCTGCTGGGAATGGTTCATTTTTTCTTATGAGGGGCCTTTTTGAGCACCCATTTAAGTTGAATATATGAGCGAGGAAACGTGTACCTTCGGCATTGGATTCTGTCTTGATTCCATAAAGGAAATATGGCGACTGAGGCCACAATATCATCAGGAGCACTAAGACATTGAGTTGAGTTCACGATGAAACTGCCTTAAATCATTTGCAAAGGCCTGGTTTAGAGGGCGACGACACTTAGTAATTAGAATGACTTCAACAGGCTACATCCGATCATCTAACTCCGTTTTTTTCAACGCGTTCGGGATAGTGGAGATGTAATTGTTTTCGGACCAAGTCAGGCAGTTTCTATTGTTTAGATCATAAAGGTATTCTCTCCATCGCGCAATTCTTGTTTTTGGCCGTGGTCATTGCCCACATAACAGGGTTATCGAGAATGATAGAATTACCACACAAAGTTGCCTCGACAAGGGAAACATTGCGTGATGAAATAGTCGCGCGACACTAAATTGGATTAAGATCAACCCGAGCACCGCCGATCCACGTCGCCAGTGTGCGTGGCCACCGCTGGTGAAGCGCCAGGTGTTCTGCGTGGAACGGACAGGCGTGGAACGGACAGGCACGCCACAGCAGAGGGATTACTTGGCGTGGGGTGGGTGCGCGCTTGTGCTCCTAACGCGATCTCCTAAAAGACAGCTCCCCTCGGGCCATGAACGCAGGCTCTATAGGCACTGCTTTCACTTGTAAAAAGAAGCCATCGTAGAGGACTGTGTGCGATTTTTTGGAATGTCTCAAAATGGCTCCACAAGGAGTGGGGCGCAGATGGTAAGTGAGATTGTTTGATTTTCGTCTGCGACACATTTATTACCGCCTCGCACATGTCATTGTTTAGTTGGATGAAGCAATAATTACCGACGGCATGTTTGTTCAGTAGCAATAAAATAACCGAATCCATATGGGGCTGAATTGCGCTTAACAACACTATCACGAGATTTCTCATTCGCCCGGAGCATCGAGCAAAGACGCCGAAGAATTTGCACCGCTTTTGTTTGGACAATCGTGAAATTATCAGCGAAACCTCTGACCAATCTTGTTATCCCTGGTGCGAACAGAGCACAAATCCAAAAAAAATAGATTTTTGATGCAATTTCGTATAATGCCAGCCTCTCCTAGTTCCCACTAAACATTGCAGGTGTTGAAACGAAAACAGGGGGTTTGGCTTCTACGCATTTGCGGCCAGCAGTTACACCCATTTTCATCATTACGTTCTCCATTGGCATTTCTTTGAAACATCTAGATTATTTACTTGACAACTTCTAAATATGTTATCATTTTTGAAGTTGAGACCTTCTATGGCCGGTGTTGCTGCATTTATTTTATAGTCTGGTAAAAGTTGTAGCTAGGAGGTTTTAAACAGAACAGCGTGGTGGCATTCAATTTTCTACTATTTTTTATTTCGACGCCAACTTGTGCTAATTGCGGCGTTTCAAATGTCTATTTTAAGCCGAAATTACTATTTTGAAGAAATATGGAGAGAAAAACCGTTATCGGGAATGACTCAATAATTGTATAAAATATTCTTTTTCGATTAGACAGTGGACAAAGTATGTCGACAAAAATTTCCATTTTCCGTGAACAACTGTTCACCCAATTAACTGAAATTTAAGTATTAAAAACGGTCAGCATTTTCGGTCTCAGTGTTAATGTATATTTCTTAGGTGTGCGCATCGCGCCAAGGATATCTCCAAATATCTCGTTTTGCCTGCAAAGAATGGCGATGTCTTTTGCTAACCCTCCTAATTGTGGCCGCGATGTTCACATTCAACTGGGATGTTCAGCAGCTAGCCCTCACAATCCACTATTTTCTTTCCTCCATGATGCTCCTCCTGCTCTACGCCATCTACGTCTATGAATGCTGGAACAGTGAAACCCGTCTGCAGCTCTCTAACACGCTGTCCCTCAGTGAAATGTGCTCGAAAATCCACCAGGCCATTGAAAATGACCCCAAACTCTGGTGGATCTGTCTAAATTACCATTATACGTCGAGAACCCGAGCAAGGTGTCATTGCCGTCCAAGATACACCTTCCAGGAAAGACGACGCTCCCAAAGCTCCACTGCAACTCAGGTTGTGATAGGCCACAATGACCCCAGGGGAATATACAACCATGAAATCAGTTCCTCTAGGCAGTATTTCATCACACAGGCATCGAGGCGATTCTCTTGGTGCGATAAGTCACCCCAGGTGAACTGGACAACTGATCTGGATGCAGTTGAGGTGATCATTTCAAAGGAGTTTGTTTTTGCCGACGAAGCAGCCATGCGGAAATATAAACACTGTAAGGCCAAATTCGCTAAAACACAGGAATCGAAAGACGAATTTATGGAGTTGAAAGAAGGTACGGTTTCTCACAAGTCGCCAATTTTTATTAGTATACAAATTCGGATTCGAAAGGACCAGAATCCCCGACCAGTTAAAATCGTGTGTTCAATGTGAAACTCAAAAAAACGTATTCTTTATTAATTAATTAATGAATCATGAATGTGAAAAAAACACGCATTCGCTTGTTTTCAAATCATAATTTTTTCAAAGCCGGCAAGCTCATAATTGAATATAACCAGCACCAGGTGGTAATTAACACTTATCCAGTGCGATAAGTTCTCGGAGAATGAAGAAACATGGTAAAACGGGATTCATGCAATATTTTAGAGAATTGAGTCTAGGTTAATTGGCGTGATTCGGAAAGGTATAAAAAATTTTAAAATTTAACATTCCCAGAGGAAAGCTGTGGTTAGTCTCCTATGTATGAAAAACCTTAATTTGCATTAAATGCTTCTCATCCGGAAATTAATTTTTGGGGAACGTAATTTAATTAATAACATATTGACTGCTTGCTCAGATACCTCTAGCACAACTTAGTTTTGATTGTTTTTAACTATGTTCCTTACCCATCAACCAATTACCGGCGCTGGATTAGACTCCCAGTTAAGGCCACCCAAATAATACCACGATTTAGAGGCCGACTGCCGGAAACCGGCTGCATCTTCCAGAATTTTACCGGCTTATCAGATGAAAATGTTTCATTGGGTTGGTTAAGAATGGGATGATTCAGCAATTGCAACTTGCAACTCTTTGGTTGCGTTGCAGGTTTCACTGCCTGTAAAATATCTCTGAGAATCTGCTGGGAACCATCCATTAAGCCAGCGGAGATAGCTAAATCAAAAAATTCACCGCAATTCTCGTATCGACTTGATCGGCTGAGTTAGGCGAAACCGGTGCATGGAAGAGATGAAACTACAATAAGAGATATATCACTGTGGTTAATTCTAAAAAAACCAATACACGAGTCTTGACAGTACCCACTTAAATAGGAGCGAATTCTCAAGGGCCCTTGAAGATGCTGTTATTTTACCCCAATTTATCATAACCTCGTTTAAAAAATCTTTTCTCGAATGATTCGAAGTCCAGCAATCATTAACAGCAATATCTCCACATTATGCATTGTTTGCGTGCCAAAGGTCCACTCGTCGACCGCTTTTGTGTAATTTTGATGCTTAATAAAACCCGAGATACATAAGTTTACTTACTTTATTTACGGTTGATTGATCCCTATCAACGCTAGAGGTAACTATAAATGTTTCGGGAGAGGGGTGGTAATAGACGGTTAATGCATTTCGGAGCTTCATTGCATTTGGCAGTCATCAGATCATCTAATCATGTCGGAGAATGGTCAGAATCATCGACGGTTTTATCGTTTATTTGGCCAAACGGCCGTTGCGTGTTGGATTGTATTCAACGTATTTGCGATAGTATCTATTGGCAGCTTTTGTAAACGGCCAAAGATTTATGTATACCAGAGCGCATGATGAGCAAATAGGCTGCATCAACTTTATCAAACATTTTTTATTCTGCCAAATTATGGATTCGGACCCCAAGAGGCTCTATAAGGATTTGTTTGAAAGGGCGATGATGTCAACAGTTTACATTCGGTCAACAGCTTCATGGATGCTGCCAAAGGATCGTAAATTAATCCAACAACCAGAAAATCTGCTGCTTGCAGAAAGCTTCGCAAATAGGAAACGTTGGAAATCTACCAGTAATACAGTCCGAGAGTCGTAAATTTATTAGCAATTTTACAAGATGCCGCATTTTAAATGGTTCGAAGCGAATCACAGGGATTAATAATGTAATTGAATGAATTATTCGACCCCGAGAACACGATCATGTCATTCGTTCACTTACACAAAGTGCAATTTATTCTAGTCTTGAGCAACACAGCACTATTCTTTAAATCTTCTTGTAGGTTTTCAGTTGAGCAACGAGTCTGAGCTTTCGCCCTCCCTGATGGTGATCAAACGTCGGCCAGCTTTTTTCCGACAGTCCACATTCATGCTCTTGTCTCTTTGCCTTCTCTCCTGGCCACTTCGCACGATCATCTACTCAAGAACAGGACAAATTCACCTCCGGTTTACGAAGCAACTTCATTTACAGCCCAAAAAACCACCATTGAGCATAGAACCCACGAACTCGGACAGCCTCTGGAAGATTCCCGAAACCAACGAGCCTGGTTGGCAAAATAACGAAGCTAAAATAGTCGAGAATCCTTTCGTTGGGAAAGACTTCGTTGAAAAATCATTCGAAAGTGATGACGACGAGATACTTTCGATCGATATTAGATTTCAAGAATATAAAATAAAGCAATAAAATGGAAAGAATTATCATATAAATTCGTTTTTTTTTATATTTCAAAAGGCTCCGAACTAAAGTAATTTGCAAAAAAAATAGTTATCAACTGGTAAAAAATTCTGAAAGGTACAATCTACGAAGCCTTCGTGACGATATTTAATATTCCGAATCACAAAAGTGCATTCTCTTTTTTGAAACAGTCCTATGACTTAATTTCATAAGTAGCATGTAATCCATGTTAGGAAATAATATAGCGGATGGTTTAAAAGTGTTTAAAATACACTCCAGTGTCTATTGTTTTGCAAATACGGGAAACTTACACATTAAACTTGTTTCCGGATTATCACACTACTCGTAGATCTACGTTGTCGGACGACTGAATAGACGGTGCATTTAGTGAGATTCCCGTTTTTTTTAAATATCATTTTAGAAAATAAATAGAATGCAAAAACACAGAAATGTACGATGTTTTGTGACTGAAGACACACACATATCAGATTTCTTTGATGTTGCCGCCTTCGATAATTCAATGAATTAATAATAAATAAGAGCCTGATTCATTTGCAAGATGTATAATGTGATATACATAAATATGATACGAGGGGTAGTGCTTGCTTGAATTATGGAAGTCTATTCTCCAAGGAAGGCAAAAAGTAAGATAAATAGAAGCAGCCTGACGTTTCCATTTTCAGACTAAAAGTGTTTTCGGTTATTCAATTGAAACGCGTCTTAAAGTTTCAGTTTGAAACAACTACAACTCGTTAAAATGCAAGCACACGGTCTCACCAATAGCCTTAGAGACATGTATTAACAGGCTATGAATTATGAACACGACAGAAATGTTACGGGACAATCAAATGAAATGAATGAATGAACCCGTTTTGAACTAAGTGTTTTAATTCAAGATATAGTAGTTATCTTGCGGGGACACGAAGGGTACACTAAAACGATGTCAATTTTACAAATTAATTGGAATTAATACCAAATCGGTAATATAAGCTTATATTCTTAAGCATTTTTTTTGTTTAAAAGATTCCAAAGTCGTTTCACGATCAATTTTACTTTTGGTTAAATATGGATTTTTTTCAAGATCGACGGTATGTTAGGGATAACATACAGATGTGTCAAATCATCGTTATCCACCCTTTAAAATGGAATAAAAAGGAATTTTATGCTAGGTTCTTTTCATTGATTAATACGTATGTCCCGGCGCTAATCATGTTATCCTTGACGATCAAAATAACTATAATTTTTCTGCACGAAGCTCTTAGTTAAATATGTGTCACCCACGACACTCTGGTATACCGATTCGGAAATTCACAACTCATACCCAACGCGCTGACCTCACCTGCGGAACTCTCATCCCTGTTGGTTTCATAATTCCGTTTCCTCAACTTCAATGCTAAGGAGGGTGCTCTGCAGTGTACAAACAGCTTGCGGAATGAGAGTTGCACTCACGTGATATTTACTCATGATCATTCACTCTTGTTATAGTTAATTGTACTCGATGTGATTTGATTACAGTTTTTATCCATTGTTAAATCTTCTGGAAAACTCCCTCCTACTGTGCTCTAAGAGGTCACTTCCGCGTCCAGTCGGGCTCTAACCTTTGTTTGATCCATTATCGGCCCCTTTTGTGTTGTTGTGTCATTTCGATATCGGACCTCGACAAATAGCCATGCTTATCAGGAGCTCTGTTGGCGCTGAGGTGACGAGCTACTTCGCAAACTCGTGGTTACCGAAATCACTTCAGAGATCATAATCCCTCCGAATGTCGTCCGATTCCTTGAAGAAGCTGATATGTTTCTTTTAGCTTTTCTGGTGATGGATTGATGGTAGTGACATTTTTAACATGATTGTCTTGCATTGGGTATCTTCACCAACGCGCATGAAGATAGCCTCTGTGTGGGTTAAAATTCAGATTTCTTTGGCCAAAAAGCTCAACTGTGATTCGTTCTTCTTCATGGTACTGCAGCAGTCAGGAGCCAAAGCCTCTCCCCAAATCTTTCAAGGAGTCGGCTGGCCTTTTTCGAAGGGTCCTGATTTCTAGAATTCTGTATATCTTAAACAATCCTTCACTCTCGTGGAATGGCAGATTGGGGAGTCTGGAGCTCTCGGCGAAGTAATTATTCTACTTTTTGGGACACTATCCTTCGCGTAGTGAAAAGGATGTGCCTCGTCAACCTATTAATTAACTGGATCAAAGAGAAGCCCGCCGTGTGCCTTACCACAGTTGAGCGCAAACATTTGCATTGACTTTTGAAACACTCTCTGGAGCTTCCGAGAAGAAAGGATATCGTAACTCATGGCAATAGCAAAGTACGTTTTCACTTTATAATTCTATCAGAAGGTTTGGTGTTGGGGGTTTGGCGCACAAGTTCCTCATTCCCAGATGCCATTAATGAGAGATTCGTGGTGGAATTGAAAAAAGGCGTAAATGAATGCCGAGACATGTACGCATTCCAGTTTGTGAGTAATACGATGAATAATAAATAATAATTGTAGTGGCTTTATTGAGGTCACGAGGACCAAGAGATTCGATTGCCTTTGTAGAAACGATTTCTTTGTTAACCCTTGATTATTTAAAATTAATAGCTCGTGATTTACATTCACCGGGAGATTTAGGCAGCAATGTTGTTTCTTGACAGAAACTTAATATTATTTCCAATAGCGAATTAGCTCATTAAAACAAGTAATAAAAATTAAGAATTGATGTGGATATGTAGCGGAAACAAAAAGGTTTATGGCTAATAATGGTTTTGTGGGATTTATCTAAAATGATTCAAATAAAATCAACAATGAACATAATTTAATCCATAATGTGACATAAATGGATTCAAGAAATGTATTCTAGCACGCACGGTAATAGTACGACGAACATAACTAGATAGAAGATTTCGTTTTAGAGATTCAAGAAATACATAATTGAACGGATAATTGAATTCGTAAGGAATACCATGAGCTTAATTCGATTGGGTATTGTCTATTGTACTTTGCTAAGTGTTTAATGATTCTTGAGAAAGCCTCTTCTGTTAACTGTAATCAGTTTATGAACGTCAGGAGGAAAACAAAACCGTGCATCATTATTATGTTGAATTTGTGTATGAGATAAGTATCTGGAAATTCCAATTTGACAAGTTGTGTCATAACTACATAGCGTCACGAATGGAAATCAACAATCTTGCCCATGGAATACCAGACATGTATGGAAAATACATCAAACGCGAATGCGGTTTGAAACCCAAAAGACTGAATGAAGTGACTCGTTTTTCATTAAGCTATATTGATCATTTTACAGAGCGGCGAACGACAAATCTCTTTATAATTGTAAAAATGAATTCGACGAATCCCTATCAAAAAGAAGATTTCAAACGATTAAGAATGTGCAAATATACGTCCAATTTGCAACAAATTGCAATATAAAACTAACGATTTTCTTTTCGGATTTAGTAAATGCATATTTGATTTAGTTCCGTATTGCCGCTTCTGACCAATTAACTGGAGTAGTTCGTAAACAGGACTAATCGAATGTTTACGAGGCTGTATTAGTATTTCGCTTTTGTATATAATAGAATCGTTTTAACGAAAGATAACATCTCGCATGCATAAGCATATGGCGGGACACTGTTAATCACTAGTTTTTCGCAAATCGCGGCTACAGAAATCGCAAGCTAAGAAGGTAAGGCCATGGTATTTGGTCTTGCAAATTGAATGTCAGACACGCACAACAGAAAAAATGAATAATATATACGGCGCACACATTTACATAAGGCAAACTCAAAATGAAGCTAGCGGATAAAGCGGCTTCATTTTTGTTTGCATGGGAAATATTCGACTGGTCGCCGTCTCAAACGTCACTCGATTAGCAATTGGAAGTAGCAGAATCATGATCCAATGGAAGCCAACACAGGGTTCACACGTTGAACCGGGGCTTAAGTTAAGTACTGGATGACACAACCAGTTTTAATGAAGATAGTAATCGACACAAACCTTTGCCACACAAGTAATTTTGTTGAAATGTCGATGGTTGGTTGCAGCATTAAAGCCAAGTAGGCTTTCAAAGTCAAGTGACAGCGAACAATATACACACGGCCACATGAAGCTAAATTGTTGTACTTTGTGTTTAAGCGGCAACGACAAACTCCTCCAGCAAACTGCGTAGTCTACGCGACCTTTTTACTTCAAAGTCTGCATACATATGGGCGGGTTTGTTTGTTTGAAGTGGAAAAATAGAATCTGTTGGATTCTAGACAAATGTGCCAAATGCGCTATTCTTTACTGTGTACACTCGTCGGGTCTTTTTAATTATTGGAATCGCTTGATTTAGGTCACGAGGACCTTGGCTTGAGCAACAAAAATGTGGCCGTACAACATATGACAATGATTTTGCTTGGACAATCCGGTGCATCTAAATGTCAGTGAGGAATCACGCTTTGTAGTCAATCTTCTGGGAATTGACCTTAACAGCCATGGAATGGACCTAGGTTATCGAATATTGAGATCTGCTAAATGTTTTCATGGGATGTTGATTGATGCTTGTATTTTCGAATGTTGACATACATAAAACTCTCGAACATAAAATTCATGTTGTAATGCGTCTGGCCTTCCCTTAGACCCCTATTTTATTCATGATCCATTGCATCATATACCCGTTGGGTGTGAATTATTTTTGTTCTATTACTTAATATATACGAGATACACAGTTTCTTTCTCCTTCTAGTTTCAGTCTGTTTTGGAAGAACTGGAAATTCAATATTTACCGTAAAAATAATTTTGATTTCTGTCGCGGCCTCACAATTGCATCATTATGAAATGAACAATTGCGACATTCTCTCCTACTAGAAGATAAGCCGGCTCCATTAGTGTTTGCGATAAAAAAAACACGGAATATGTTTACGTGTGGCATCCCCTGTGCCACATGTGATGGCTTCGTCTGTCTGTTCTTGTCTGTCGCAGTGCAAATACCTTGCAACAATGGAAAGATTGTTTAACTTCTACAAGAATGGCGGCCTATCTAAATTGCGTAAATTGTGTAGTATTTAAACTTCGTACAGCTTAAATTTTCGGCACTCGTTATTACAGTTATTTTAAATTGATTATTAAAAATAAAAATTACCACAGACGGCAAAAACGTCTGCACATCGGGAATACTATAATAATATAAGAGGAACAATCAGGCATCAAGGACGACATTAATGCTGTTTGAACTTGCGTACAAGGAAACAGAGTCAGTTGAATTTCACGCAGACGACGACACCATTTACTATTCTCGTCAGATCATTGTATTAATTAGCGCCCGAGAATTCAGAGTTTGGGTTAGAGTCAAATGGCCGACCTAATCAATTGACGCTGTTTTTCGACATCTGCTCTCCGTGCAACTGTAGCGAGGAATTATTTGTTGTAGTAGACTGTTCTAGGAAACTAAAGCGCAACCTCTCGTGTTTCGAATAGATTACAACGGCCTTTTGTCAAAAAATTTGTTCAGTTTAATCTGCAAGCCGATTCACTTGGATAGACAAGACGTGTATCCTTGATTACCGCAATGTCATTGCGTCGACACATATGAGCTGTTGTGTATACGGCCAATTGTGTGAGTACAAAATATAGTGAAGGTGCAATGGAAATCTGGAACTCGTTCCAGAGTCACTTCGGGACTCTGCATCGAAATTTCCCCTACCACTTAAATCAAAGAGTTTACCTTTTCAGGGCGGCCACGCAAATGGCGCAACCAATCAACAACTCATACCTCTCGATGTTGTGACCATTTTGGAACCAAACCGAGCACGCTTGGAACAGTAATTGCGATTATTTAAACTAAAAACACCCTAAGGTTTGTCATGGAACACTCGTGATCGCAACCAACAGGAAGAAAACTATGAGTTTTATAGAAATTGTGATTTATTATTCATCCAGCCGTCAGCGGCATTCGCGGATAATAAAGAATGAGTGGCCGTTGACATTGGTTTCAAGGTGAAAGTACATGGGCGTGACCTCTCCTGACCTCCAAGACATGCCTGGGTGTGTGTGTCGCGTGTGTGGTCTATTTTTACTCTTAGGATAAGCACGGACGATATTGATAGAAATATGTGGAGAATTAAACGGTTCTCAATACTGGTTATTTAGACTGGGAACATACTACAGGTGGAAATCTAAGGTTTTTGAAAACTTTTGCGACCATTTATCATCGCATATTAGGTTGCCAATCATTTATATGCGCATTTTGATTGACTGACTGCCTCATGTGTTTGATCGAAATTTATTTATACTAGCCGAAACGTTCAAACGGCTACTCTATCAATCTTTTATGGTCCACAGTCGGATTTAATACCTCGGGTCGCCTTGAATTGGTAGTCTGACGTGGAAATTTTATTATTTAGTCCCCCAGACAGGACAACTGCTATTAGTACTAATAATTTCCACGATAATCGTGGTTAAAAAACATTCGAATATTCGAGTACGGCCAATTTAACGAAGGAAGTTTTACGATCAAATGTATAAAATCGTTAAATATGAAGTCCGTGAAGATCGAAGTGCATTTAATGACTAATTAATGGGAGGAATTCATTATTATAACCTTGAGAACACGATCAAAATGCTGTTATTAGTTTGCAATTACCTAAATATGTACTTCTCGGCCATATAAAATGAAGATGCTATCAATCGTTGCGTGATGAAAAAAGTAACAAAAGGGATTTCAGAATTGTAAAAAGCTTTATGGCTTTGTTGATGCGATAAAAGCGATGTAAACACCTTTATGAACGCAGGTATATTGATGACAAATTCAAATTGTGAATATGTAGGTCGACGATTGTAAAGTATTGTCGTATAAAAAATGATCTAAATAAATAAATATTTATTCGAATAAATGATGAAAAGTGCTATCAAATCTTCACCTCATCGATTGATCAATTTAAAGATGCCAGAATTATAATTTCACCGAATTCCTCAGTTGGCAAACGTTGTGTCAAAAATGACAAGATTGTCCACCGTTTCAGTGGTTTGCATGCATCAAATTTCATTCCGTTTTAACTGGATCCTCGGGAGGAGACGCAATTACGCCCTTTTCCATCAGTCTTGTCGCATTTGTGAAGAGTCTTTAGCGAAAACGCCCTAACACCCATCTTGTTTTTAGGAAAAATTGCATGAAAAACAAGAAAGATTGCCCAATATCTACGGTTCTCCCCCAAGAATGCGGCGTAATTTCCTGCCGTTTTTTTGCGATTCCATTCTATTAAGAAAAATTCGGGAATTCACCAAAGCTGCAGAAATCCTGTCTCCTTTTAAAATCCAAAATAACATTTCACTTGGCGAAAACAGATCAGATCATACCTGAGAATAAATATTCCAGCATAAAAAAGTAACAATACTAGTATACACGAACAGTGCTTCACTTATTAAACATTAAACTTTTTAAACATTCTACGTATGGTCAAAGTGTCAGAACATTTGGGGCCAGGGAAAACAACGGAGGAACAGTATGCGGTGAGGTGAATGCTACTGTCATTCACGAAGGCCTTCATAAGGTCTGGGCTTTGAACAGGGACGTCGGCATTTCCCGAAACTGTCCGTTGAAAACGAAACTGGAGCCAAAATTCTGGCATGAAACAATCGACGCTCTGTCGACGTCTGCTTTGAGGGAAAACGTGATCGAGATGCGATGCCTTCTGAGAACCACTTCACCAATTCAGTGATGGTGGTAATCATCGTTCGTCTTGTGGGCATGCCAAAGGGTGACCAGCACCAACTCTCCGGTAAGATTTTCCGAGGAAAACCAATATTGCAACCCACTTACCCGTGTATCGTCGATTAAGTATGCATTTTACATCAAAATTAGCAGCCTCGCTATTTGAATTGGCGGGCACTCTTATCGTTTGTGTTTTCTAAGGTGTAATTCTTTCGTGACCCAAAATCAAAATGGCAATATTGGCAAAGAAGAAGATCGTTAATGAAAAGTATTGTTGATTTTTCGAACATTAGTTCGAGGCAGACCGTCAGCAAACGGGTCTTTCAGGGATGTTGTCTCCAAACACACGTGGAGCGGGTATCGTGGTTCCAAAACTGTGGAATTGTAGTCTTAAGAACACTAGTTGGAAGAAAATAATTCAATAGATGTGTTTAGATGGGTCATTGTTATAACCTCTACCTTTAAGGTGTTCAATAAATCGATTTGTATGTTTCATGAAAGTTTGTTTGACTCATTAAATAAAGCTCACATTCTAAATTCATATAAGATACATTTGAGTCGATCTATTAACTGCAGACGCAAACAACTAAAACCAAATGTTTCCTACAGCATTATGAAATGTGTGAATTACGAAATTTCTAGTGGATTATCTCACTAACTCACAATAGATAATATGATTAGGCATCCGCTTTATAATTTCCGTTTAAGCCTTTCAACAATCTTGTTTTAATAAACACTTATACACAATATACTGATAAACGAATGCAGAATCGAACTGAAAGATCTTGGGCTAATCCCTAACGTCTGATTAGCATTAAATCGGTGTGCGGCATTTGCTGAGCGATAATACGCGTTGTAAATTAGAGGAACCGTTACAATTATTCTGAAAGTCCTTTAAAATGCATCTGCACTTCATAGAATCTTTCGTTCTGTGGATTATAACATTCTTTAAAAAGCCTCTGCCCCACGGGTTTCATTATTAGAACAGGATCTTTCTAGTTTGATTTTATTTTAAAATTATTATTAAACACGAATTTTGAATTAGAAATCATCATCGAATTATTAGTATCTATACATATGAATGTACATAAGGGAGTCACAAATTCATTTAGGCTTACAGGTGTCGAATGTGGTTAAGGTCTTCCATGAAATTTCGGCATATTTGGGGATCTAGGTCCAACTGGTGCCACCAGACCGAACTGCAAACCAAAAAGTAACATGCGAGGAATGTAAAGTATTCTCGACATATTGCCGTGGGTAATCAAATTACGATATACAGCAATTTGGTTTATTTACGCACGTTTATCGTTCATCGAAGCATCTGCTAAGGTATTCACCATTTTGTATGAGCACGACAAATGTAAGCAACCTATTAACTGACCGAATTCTGTCATTTCACGCTCTTAAGAAACTGCCATTTCATTCCCACCAAATGCGGCTGTCTTCATTAATAATGAGCTGTAGTCTCCTGTTGGGAGTTGCCTTTAAAGTACACATTTCCATTAATATTGCCGATTCTTTAACGAACAAAAAGAGGTCTACCTATTCAACTAATTCCGCACTGAATAGTAATTCTGACTTCAATTCTAAGCCAGAAAACGCTATATTTAAATTACCCAAACCCTGAATTTACCCCCCCCCACAAGGTCCCGGATGCCTTGGATCGGTACACCACAGGTAAAAACGTTGTTGTACGGTTACGCGTGAAAACTATGATTAGCCTGGCTACCATAATTAGCGGACGTTACCTTACACATAATGCTAACCCAGTCTAGCCCAGTGGACGCTAGCTTATCCTAGGTATTCCAGCCGTTCATTCAATAAACGCTTTGTTTTGAGATATTTATGTCGACACCAAAATGAGGCAGGCGTTGTTATGTTAATAAATAGATATATGAGAACGCAGTCACCCAAATCTAAATTACCAAAAGCAATACTTTCATTCGAGGCTTAATCTGTACTCAATAGCCATTCCTCGTGCTCATGCTATTATAGTTGCTCTGAATTGAAAAAAAGTGTTAAATGGGTTGAATTACTGGTTGCCATATAGGAAACCAGTTGTAATTTTCCATGACAAGAAAATTGAATATGTTTCATAATAAATTTGTCATTTAACTTATCGAATTTATAAAAAATATCAAACTTCGACTTTTGGCTATATCCCTGCGATTTAATAGTAACAGTCTCGATATCAACGAAATATCAACGGCAGTGGCCTACATTGGCGCCGTTATTGTTGCAATGCTTTCACTTACGATGTCCCGTGTTAAGCGGGATTCATGTACCCCATTGCAGTAAACAACGTGTTTCTGGTCTCTGCCGCCAAAAACACGACCGGTCACCTGGTTTGATAAATTAGATGACAAAAGTGAATTGGAAGTAAATGCACGGAAAAAGTAAATTTGGCTATGTTATAACCCCACCAAATTTGTAGTGAAAAAAATGTTTTGAACGTGTCAATTTAATAAAAATGATAGACTAAAATTCTGGACGGTGATGTTAGGATCATCTTCCACTCATGCGTTGAAATCGTTTTGAGAACTAAAATCGTTTTTTCAGTATGGTGTCAATGACATCAGACATGTTATATCGTCAAGAAGCATGCGAAATGCACATTAAATTTTGTATCTCAACTGGCGTAGATTCAATTGAATGTGGAGTAGGCATGTCTAGTCACATAATTCCAGATCAGTTAGATTAATTTGCAGCCTGTCTGTCGTTAAATAGCGCTCTAACAGGTTTATTGGAAAGTTTAAATTTGCAACCGATAAATAAACTTTAGTAACGGAATTTGACTGAATATTGCTAAATGTGTATTTGAGATCAATATTTGCGGCATAACACAATTCTTTGTTCAAAGCAGTCAGCTTCCTATCCGCTTCGGGTGGGTTATGTTATTTAGTTAGTGGGAGGGCAGGAAAAATATTTCCACATTTAAGGTCAATGTCCTATGTATTCTCGTGATCCGATGCAGCTCTAACGCGTTGTATTAATTTTTTTTTAATCTTGGGGCTATATCCCACTAGAGGATGAGCCGGGTTTATGGGCGAAAAACACATCAAGACTCTTGGGAATACTAGACAGGCGACGTCTCTAGTGCCACACGAAGACGTGGAAACGCTCTTTGACGATTCATTGTTTTAGTGATCTAAGAACTCCGTGCATTACGTAACATCAGGGTAAATGCGGAACCATTTTTGAATTCTACATGATTTATTCTTTGATTTTACTTACATTAAAAGGCATCTTTACCCCAAATGTATCATTAAGATTGTAGCAGTCATAAAATTTCTTTATGTTCAATGGTAGACGTAGAAGAGACGCCATAGTTTACAATTTTCAATAATAACGGATGCCGCGTCCTTTGGCGAAACTCAGGTCAGATTTTGCTGTAAATTTGTTAAACCCTTAACAAATAATCCACATTATATATAAAAAATACTTTTTGTTTATCATTTTCCACAGAACAACAATTATTGTTTAAACCAGTTTCCAACGTCAAACATTGACACTCGTCCCATTCAAGCGGAATCTGGTGGTGACATGTTGACACATGTAAGTGAATATAATTTCTCCCACCGTGTTGATAACCGCTCTCTTATAAAACAATTAGGTTGGTGTAAAAAACGACTGATAATTATGCACCAACCTAATTGTCATTCTATTTAATGCTGTTTGATTTAAACATTAGTATGATAACTAAAAGATTAAATGCTTAATGTGACTTAACTAACAACCGCAGAATGTACGTATTTATTTTCTTGTATCATTGGATGACTATTCAGCGATTATTTTAAATTGTTATCCGATTATTTGGCTAATTTTTTATACCGTACCTGATTACACAAACTAATATGCCTTAGAAAAAAGTAGCAAAGAAATTTGTTTGAATGCCAATTTGTGTAATTAAACCGTGAATAATTCCGTCTCAGCTACTCACGATTTAGAAGATGTACCCATGTTCTATTTTTGTGAATTATCTAAACATTAATTGATTATGTGTGGTATTAAGTTAGCTATAATATTGATCACAACATATTTTCTCTTATTTGGTTTTATTTAGTTTAATTTATAATAAAACCGGAAAGCCGGAAGTAAAATTAATTTGGAATCGACGAATTTAAATAACTTCCTGACCCTCACGCTCAACATTCGTCTGCCCTAGGGGTAAAATGGGAATGCCGTCTTCGTGAAATTCCGCCGTTTCAGTGTCTTAATCCCTCGTTTCCGGTCTGCTGGGGGTTCGTTGTTTTTTTAACATTGCAACCGTAATAATATAAACGCATTTCAAAATAATTTCGCCTTTCTCTGAATATGATTAGTTACTTTGGTGCCAAATATTTGTAAAGGCGCCTGCAATGTTTGTTTGCTTACATTTTCTGCCAAGGTGTGGACGCAAATTTTATTTGAGAGATTCCACAATTTTACGGTATTTTGATTAAATTTAGCGTTCAGCAATCCGCATTCAATGAATATTCACCAAAGAGATCGTATTTTCATATTTGGGATTTACATTTAAATTTATGTATATGTTCAGTTTTCCAATGTTTCCGACCAACCGAAATTCCTATTTAGTAATTATTATACACATGTTTAAAATAAAAAATTTATTTGAAAACTGCACTGCCTACTTTAATCAACCTATCACGATGGCCCAAATATACGCATTCGCCGATTGGTTCATGTCACTCTAGTGACATCCAATCCAATATCGGCGCACCCATAAAGACCATTCGCCCAATTTATATAAATTAGAGATATTGTAATCGGATTGTTTTCACCGAACTCACCAAAATGGCATCAACAACATCCTACCAAGATCCCCAAAGCACGTCCCTATTTTATGAAATGGCTCTGCAAATCTACACAACTCTGCTTCTAGTTTTCGGTCTTCCAGGAAACGGAATTAGCGGCTACATCATGTCAACGGAGAAGACAAATCGAATAACAACGAGGATTCTCATGGGACTGATCGCAGCGGCGGATACGGCTGTTCTTCTTACTGCTGTGACACGATATTGGGCTCTTGAGGTACTTAATACCGATTATCGAAGTTACTCAAACCTCACTTGCAAAATTCATGTCTTCGCGGTGGCTTTCACAACGGACTTTGCTGTCGGAGCTCTCTGTGCCGTCGCGGTTGAACGATTCCTGGTGGTAGCCTTTCCCCAGAAAGCGGCAGCCATCGTGTCTGTTCCAATTGTAATCAGCGGCATGGTGGCTTTTGCTGTTGCGCTTTTTGCCAAGAATGGGATTCATTTCTTCATAATGGAGATTCAGTATGAGGCTAGCGGGCCACTTAACACCACCACCACTGCGGTTTGTACCGCCAGCGATTACTACAGCAAATGGACACGACTCTTCATGAAGATTGACTTCATCAGTTTTGCAATAGTGCCATACATTATCCTTTTTTCCTGTAATCTATATATTTACTGTGTACTTAAAAGACAACGACGTCTTCTTTTCACTGCATTAAACAAACATCGCCATCCACCAAAATTCACCACCATTGCGAATTCGCCCCAGATCCAATTAAATTTCAACACCGTTGACGATTCGCAAGGGGACTTGGGGATTTCCGATAGAAAATTAACTCCCAGGCGACCAAAAATGAGTCTGCGGATGGAGCGCAGAAAACGTAAACCCGAAGATGCCATCAAGGTACTAACTGCCTTAACTGTTGTACATGTGGTGTGCACACTACCCGGAACTCTGTTTACTCTGCTCTCAGAGTACATTGACCTGCGCAAGCAAAAACCCACAAAGTTCGTCCTCGTAATGTTGATATTCACGAACAATGCCATAAACATGTTCGCCTATCTTGCTTCCAGTGAAAGATTCAGAAACAGAGTCGCTGATTTACTAACCTGCGGAAGATCTCGAACAAGGAGAAGGCGGTCAGAAAATATGACGACGCACGCCATTTTAAAAGGTCCCGAAGACGGAAGAATTTCAAAACCTTGCACGGGTGATAACTGATTTTATTTTTGAAGAAGAAATAACGTGTTCAATTGGCAAGGTGAAAAATTGATACATTTTGCCTTCTGAATTTTGTATGCTTTCAAATTCGTTGAACGTTTCTCAACAGGTCAAACTCACCACATATTTTCTTATGTGTCTCTTGATGAGAGAAACTTATAATTGTTAAGTCGAACTAAATAATAATTATATGCTGTGTTTTGTTGTAACTTTTACTGCTTCTGCAATTCGCACTGCCGCAATGCTTATTCTTCTGAGGATTTGTATCAAAGTAATCACTTAAATTGACATAAACAGCAAAATAATGTTTTCTGTGTATAATATTGTGATGACAATAATTAATTCAAAATCGAAAATATTCATAGTGCAGCAGGAGATTGTGAAGCATTAAATCGAACTGAGAATTATTATGGTGTTTACAGAAGATTCGTTTCTCCTAGAGGCATACAGTGACGATACTAGTATATTTTGTGCATGAAATCTAAAAGTGGATATTTGTATTAGCGTATTTAATGTTGCTATAGTATTTAAAAGTATAAGTGTCCATGAAAACCCCTAAAATGCTACGCATTCATATTAAATGGAGTGTCCACTTTAAAAAAATGAACGAAATTATGAATATTCGGATATTTCGAAACCTGTTTTGTTGTTAAAACAAATATATCCACGATGCGCAACCGTGAAGATTTTGGAGTCTCCAGTGGCACCATGTCCGGCCAAACGAAGCGAGCGAGAATATGCGAATGGTAAAGAATTGGACTATTGATAAGCGTCGTGATGCGTGTGACAAAGTCTAGAGTTTTGTGTCTTAACCTTGTTATTCCATATTGTTCTAAATTTATCCTTAAATTGAGAAACAGATAGACTATTTGTTAGGATGGTTTTATCAATTTCTGATTTAAGTTAAACCCAACAGTAAGGTAACGCAATTAACACGCGGGTTCAACAGTTGATAGCTCGAAAATTGATTGCAGCATCTCCTGCATTTCCATCTGTACATTTTTCTGCCGAAATATTTGCTCATCGGGGTATAAATAAATTGTCGGGTGTCATTTTCCTTAAATTCGAGACATATCCTGTCTGCTTCTACAACGATTGACAGCTTCAACGTTTCTTAATTAAAGATGTATTTATTATTTCATCATTTTATCAATTCATTAACATTTGAATAATTATAAGTATTATTTTTTGATGGCACAATCATTGCAAATATGGCCATTCCTTTTAGTATTAATGCGCTTAATAGAGTAAATACAACATTGTAAATCCTATTAATAATCTTCTCTTCGCTCCATAATTTCGCTTTGAGATCAAAATCGAAATTCCTCGGCGTTGTTTTTAACAGTCGGTTTTCATGGATTGATCGAGTGGATGCCGTCTTCGGTAAATGTCGTGTACTCTGTTTCTTAGTTCGCCGGTTCAGGAGACTCGGTTTAAGATCTAGCCGTATAACATCCTTTGACGAAGCCTGTATAATTCTCCTTGTTGTATATTGTTCCCCAGTAACTTTCCCCGACCTTAAATGTTCTGAATTTTGAACACTTCGTAGGCTTTTTAAAATAATCTCGTTTTCTAGTAGACTGCCTATGCTCTCCATTAAAAAAAATCGTCATTCAACGCCACTCCAATAGTTGTTTACTAATCGCTGATCGTATTTTAAGCGACCCCTACCATACACTCTTTTCAGGTTTATCTAAGTTGAAATCTCGACCAATGCCTAGTCTATAACGCTCAATACCCACAAAAACGGCGGCATATCGTAGTTCGGTCCCTCCTTATTTGTCCCGATTCTTAGTTTCACCGGAGCAAGTGAAGCAGGAACTAAAATACAATTTTCATATCTAGTACTTGTTATACTGTCTTTCTTTATGCCTAAAGTTTTGGTCCTCGTGACCTTAATAAAGCCACTGCAATTATTATTATGTATTATTATTCAAAATTATTAGAAAATATCTCCAACAATCGTTTTTAAATTTACCTCGGAGAGATTTCGTTTTATCGCAAATGGTGAAATTCATGAATTTGTGCGAAAAGCAAAGAAAATGCCCACAATTTAATACTTCAGCCTAAATGCTGGACACACTTACCACGCTTACTCTCACGAATTCATTTATCAAATAATATCGCCTTCTTTCATTTTAAATTCGCTTCAGACAACAGCAGCGTTTCCCTTTCTTGAACCATTCTTCAAATTACGATCCAGACGAAAAGCGCTTTCTCACACGCGGTACTATCTATGCATTCGGTTGAACCTCGGTGACCGTTTTAGATCCACGTGTTCTGATGGTGTGGCTGTCCGCATTTTCACGCCGTGATTCAGTGGCTCAGGTTTCCACGGCAAATCCGCCCAACAAAATAAGTCGAGCTGGAAGATAGTACTGCTCCATGGTTGTGATTAGGACACCAGGAGAGTCCGAAACGGAAGTTACCGACAGCACTCCGCCCTCTTCGGAGTACTGCTGATGCGCAGTTCGACCCCTCCGTCGGTGTCCTCCTCGATACTAGGTCCCAGCAAATCTTCAAAATACCGGCCGCTTCTACTCCGCCATCGGCGCCAAGAATTATTACGACGTCAGCACATCCCAGGATCGGCCCCACCTCTTCGTGGTACTGTGGATTCTGCGTTTGTCCGCGAAGGGAGCATCGAAACCGGCTCTCCGCCAGCTCCCACACGCCGGTTTAATTAAACTAATGATAAACCGGTTAAGTCTTTGTAAAAATGGACCAAGGCATTAGCGATCCCGAAACCCATTATCAAACAAGCACATACCGGCATTACCCCCCCCACCACCCCTCCTAGCAACTGCGGACACTGGGTGAGGCTCAGAGGTCAGGTCATCAAAATAAGTCGGTCGTCGCCGTGTGCCCCTGTGATCGTCCACCGACGTGGAGGCTTGGAGGGTTCGAAACCGGCAGCTGCATCATGCGAGATTCAACCAGACCGACTTCCACGTTTGGCCGCTGTGCTGGTTAAGTGTGGGAAGACGCACAAGCAGCGGCCACTTCGACCCACAATTCGGTTGGCACTGATATCGTCTGATAATTCGGCATCAACTTAATAATGTCTATCCTTTTTAGTTCAAATTTATTCTACAGGTTTAAATATTATCATCGTCGCGAATTTACATTCAGTATTTAGGTTGACCCATGTTTGATGAGTAACTCCCAAAACTGTAATTTGAAGACGAGGATATTCTGCCGTAAGAGGTACCTTTCAGTAATCGATATTTATTGCCATCGAAATCCCCAGTACTCTAAAAGCCTAAGCAAAATTGCACTCATTGTGCTAAAATACCTGCCCTTCTGGAAATTTCACATTTTATTACTCACTTAGTAGTCGTTTATCACGGATGTTTTAATGCTTTGTCATCTATATGTCTATAGCAGCATTCGTCGCTTAACAGAGCTCTTCAAGAAAGGTAAAACGTAATTCAAGATATCAGTAGGAATAACTGGATGATGGGATTACAAATGCGCTTCAAATATTTTGTCTAATCCGGCATGTATATAAATTTAAAAAAAACATAAAATACTCACTTATCTAAGGATTGTTATGGTACTTTAAAAACCAATACAGAAGCTCAAGGCTTCAAGAGAAAAAGAATTCACATTATTGGTGATATCGTGCTAATTTAAGGCTTTCCAGCATAATTATTTAGCTGGCAAAAAGCATGCAAACTACGCCTTTTCGAACGATGAACTGTGTTGGCGAAGCACCGTAAACAGTTTCACATTCTGACGCAGGACAGATTTACCCAGCCACATAACGCTGAATATTTTAATGAAAGATGAAGGAGATGCTCTTATTAGTTTTTTCTGTGGACATCGTTGTTTATATTCAAACGGCTGTCGTAAATTGATGAAATAAATTCTTGTTTATACTGTGTTCACACCAAATACAGACTCTTGTTAAGGTCTTTTTGCTGATATTGCGTTGAATTAAACAATCCCATATGGTTTAAGGGCTAAAAGGTAATGATACGTAGTATCTTTTGGCGCGATGATTTCTTAAAGCTGACGAAAGTCCAGAGCTTACCATATGCCACATGCATTTCAAACCACTTATATTCAAACAAACTCCACATATGTGGCCATCGTTCACACATCAGACACGCTTGTTGCTAGACCGCGGAACCAATTTTTCGGAGCATGACTAGCGTTAGAGAAACCAATAAATCAATACCAAGAGAATATTTGAGATATTAAACATCTAATGGATACTTGGCATTCAGGATGCAGGTTATCTATTACATAATTGAATAATACGGATTGACAATCATTTTTGTCCTATAAAAATAAAAAAAGTTCACGCGTTTATTTTAAGAAACTAAGGATGAGTTTTAACCGTTTTCTGATCAAAATGGAGCTAAAAATTGTTTAAGTACATCGTTATGGTAATAATGATAAATTGCTGGGATAGTTGAGGTATGATACGATCACCATTAAATTCCAACCATATTCTTTAATAGTTCAGCGTCGTATTTTAATGGTCGCCAAGATGTTTCAAATAAAAAAAGTTCGCATTTTACTGACAAATATTTCAAAATAGAACTGATATTTTTTGACGAATTCGCTTATCTTCCATACGTTGGCCATTTAACCAAGTTTGTGTATCTCACGAAGATTAAGCCCTCGGCTAGACTATTGCCCTGGGCCGTGTTGGGCATTTTGCTATTCATTCGACCAAAAAAACCTTTTCTTTAGCAAAATATTTTTAAGGGATTGTTGTGATTATACCGTATTCACTTTCATCGTTTACTTTCCATGTAATAACTGCATTCCGACTATCAATCATTTTTTATATGTTGTTATATTTATGTTATATTTGCATGCGACACTAGGACGGAAACATATTCCGCGGACTTAGTCAATCAGCCGTTCTCTTACTCACAGTTAAACAATTATTATAATTATAATTATAATTATTAATGATAATAAAAGAGCACTGTGCGGGATGATTGTATTTCCCGATTTGGCAACCCCTTCACTTCATTCACTGTGGACCGTCGTCTTCGACAGCTGAAAATGGTTTACCCAGCAACCCAGTCATCTGCCCTCCCACAAAAGATCCCTCGAACTATTAAAATACACAACATATCCTGGGGGGTTGACGGGAAAATGGGGTTAAGCAAGTTACTTGGTGTAAGACGACGTGGCGAATTAGTCGATTTGGCAGAGGAATGCATGTCAGACGAATAAGCAATCTCGCAGTCCCTAAAATATGCCATTTTAACCGAGGCGATAAACGTTGTTCACTTTCTACGATGCTCGGCGTGAGCAAATTACCTGTTAACATTAAAACAACACTGATAATAATAAGCTCAGAATTAAGCACTTAGAAGACTACGGTCGATAGCTACATGTTGGTCCGTAGTTAACGCGTGCTTATGCAACTAAAACTAGAGACAGATTACGAAAACAGTTATTTTTTAAATGATTCGGTCTGAATCCGGCCTTAAACAAACCTCTACCAAAACGGCAGCTACTATATCTGTTGTCTTTGTAGCCAAAGACATTAAGCTAAGGCCTAACCGCGGACGACATGTTCTTGATTTCCCTGCGCAAGAGTTGAATGTAAGCAGTTTATTTAATAAAAATAGTGTATTCTATCGTTATCATCGCGTTATGGGTAGCCGTTTTAGTATTGCGGGTGTCACTACTGTGGACATGGTAAACCTAATTGAGGACAGGCAGTGTTTGGTGCTACCGATTTGACCATAATCGAAAGTCATTAGTCCAAAATTGGTCTTTCGTTTGCGGATCTCAATAATCACTGTTTTTTCAAATTTGCTATTCGTGCAAGGAACTTCCGTCATTTTTTGTATAATGACACAAGGGGTGGGCCGTAAAATGAGTTTTTGCTGTTGTTATTGTTGTTGTCAAACTTCAGGGGTCTTTGAGATGGTAAATCTCCATCTTTTGTGCGTGCTGGATTGAAAACGTCTGATTTATCTCTAACATCTCTCCAGCCAAAGACTCATCCTAACCAGTCTCTGTCGCATTTTCCTCATCTTTAATCCTCTGAGCTGTGCCATTTATAAATTCCCTATGGGACACAAAAGCATTTTAAAATGTGGCATGCTCGTATAAAACCAACAAAACACCTTTGTCAAACTAAAACCAACAAAACACTTTTTTCAAACACAAAAGAAGCCTCATTTAAACCGCTTCATTGGAAAACAATAATGGACACCTTTTAATTGCATCACGCTGGATCATTTGTCAGTTAAAATAATTTAGTTTAGCGCGTAATCAGGCATGGGCGATAGCCGTTTCACTCCTGTCGGGACGATGATCGCGCCTCTGGGACAACCTCAGTCCGTCAATTAACCGCTTGTTTGACAGTCATGATTGGTACTTACCCTAGATTACAACATTTATTTATATAATGCTACCATGTGCGTCGTGTGTGAGATTCGCTACAATCCAAATTGATCACGAGACGATAGACCAATGCTGGGATGTTCAGATCCAACGCACCCTTGGCGCCAGCCATTGCAAAACAAAATAAGTCTCTTAGACCTCTGAAAACGGTTTTATTGCTTTACCAGCATAGGAAATAAAACCACTGCGTTGTTTATTCGAGCTGCTATTCGCGGCTTCCTGGTTTATTCCATGAAAATTCTTGGGAAGATTGGACGGCTTACGGCGTCCAAAGTGCCACCCTAATAGGAGTAACAAATGGACGCGTCCTTCACCAAAACAGGGGCCACGCTTGGACCCGAGCTGGTTGAATACCGGTGTCGGACTCAAAATTGATCGATTACAGGCACACGCAGCTAAAACATATCTGTTTATTACAGTCTAGTTTAATCTACAAGCCAGCGAATTCAGTGGACGACAACAAGGCTGTCATTATCAAATTTGCCTAAATGTAAAAATAGGATGTCACTATACTTCATGTGCACGCTGCGTTTCCTACAGTGATTTTTTTCTGTTCAAAATTGCGTTTCTAATTGTTGTTTTTATAAGCCTTGGGTTTCGATTTGCCTTGCAGCTTTGATTGACGTGTGTTTTTTTGTTTTTTTTATATTAAGAGAAGAAGAAGAAGAAGAAGAAGAGGAAGAAAGTGAATACAGAGGCCTCTTATCCCTTGGGATGGTTATGGGATTATGGACTGCTAATTATCTATTGCATTTTATATTAACAAAAGTAAAATAATTGTGACAATGGATGTATTTAGATAATTTTTCAATGTTTATTCGATTGTTGTTGTGCGCCGATTGGGTTCACAATGAAATCCTTTATTTATTACGACGGATTTACTGTAAGGATGTAATTTGAAAAAAATAATAGATTGAATAGCGCCATGTGGTCTTTCCTGTTGATCTGTATCACCACAAATTAAAGAGTCTCTTTATTTGGTTCACCTGGTAAGTAGCGTGTGTCGTGTGCTCGATAATGGAAGTGGGTAAAAAAGATGAAAGGCCACTTAAAAATGAAATTGTGTCTACGAAGATCTTCAGAGAATGATACAAAAATAAAAGGGCAAACGGTATACAATATGTCATCGATGCTGGCGTGAACAGTCCATGGCAATGTTTTAGAGAATACGAATCAAGAAAAAATACGGCATCCACGTTATCGGTTCTGAAAAGCCTTTTGCCTAATGTACCGCCCAAAAACTTTCCGGGTAAATTTATTAATAAATATTTATAAACCAGCACGAACCTAATAACAGATATGAGAATAAAGAAATTTAAATGAAGAGATTTTTTAATAAATGTTTGCGATACCCTCTAAAATAACATGCTAAGTCTGCAGGGACTTACAGAGCAACTGTGCACCGATGAAAGAGCTTTCAGCACCAAAGGGATGGTGAATTGGGAACATGCATCCCAGAAGATATAGTCCCAAAATGACGGTCACATCACGTCATCATTGCCGTAAAGTGTAGACAACCACGCCTGGGTAAAAGGTCACCACGTCGATTGTCCCACCCCTTCTGTCAACATTCTGTCGCGTTACAATCTAATCGATTGAGGAACTCATTCCTCACAATCCCTCTTTTGCCGACTGGCCTTACTGCCCCCAACCCGTGGACAAATACCAAATATATCGCATGTTAATAAACTAATGTGTTCATTTAAACTCTCTAAAATTCCTCTAGTGTCTATCTCTCTTTATTCGCTTCCGGTTGGTGGAGCAATTGTTACGCGAGTAAAAACAATCTGCAAACCATTTTAACAATTCCTTCATTGAAAGAAGATAGACGCTGTGATTTTCTTGAACACATATTGAACGGTGTCGCTAGCGTTTGTGTATGATCAACGATGACCTATGACAAGGCACCTAACGGTAACGACGCCTCCAATATACCATATTTGTAGAAATTGTCTTATTTTGTGTCAATTCAATTTATCAATGCTCGTCTTCGAGCCATGGCCGCACCTATGTTTCTAGTGTTTTTTGATAGCTTTAAATATTTCTGTTCCCTTGTTTTGCAACGTGAACACTGACATCGTGTATTCTTGGTACTTTCGTGTTTTTGGGAGTTTTGCCAACTGGTGAGGGCACTTTCAAGGCGCAAACAATTTCCAGACACAGGCTAGACTGGGGGCCCATTACTGATGGTAATGCCCTAGTTGTTGATAGCGATCGTATGCATGCAAACAATGAATTTTGTGTCACAGCGAAAAACCAATCCCCCATGGTTGATCGCTTTCAAAGATACGATCCCACTTTCCAATTCTGCTCCAATAGCGTTTTCTGCTCTTTTGAGCTTCATAAATCAATTATTATTATCAATTGGAAATTCTAAACAAACCGAATTCAGAGAATTTGTGTGGTAAAATGGTTGTCTGGCGATCTCAAACTACAGATCTTACTCAGTGCCACAAAACCTTTAATGCACTCCTCGCTGCTCGTACATTAGATGACGCCTATCATCCCCTTCTATTCAAGTTTATCTAAGAGCAAATCTCTTAAACCAATGTGTAGGCAATTCCGTTCAATACTTATTCGGTCATTCCTTATTCGTCTCCATCTTTAATTTCACCAGAGGAGGTGAAGCAGGAACCAAAAGCCAATTTCCGTCTATGGCATTATTAATTTAGGATATTTCTTAAATTAATTAATTTTTATTCCGGAACTTTTAAGAACAAAAAAATAGTGGCCCTAAATATATTTTCTCTTGTGTTCACGATTAAGTTAGTAATTAATTGCAAAATATTCTGAAAAAATATTTTGGGATATAAGAAAAAGAACAAGCTAATTTTGATCGCAAAAAAAATATTTAATTCCTTCTGTTAAAACGTTTTGTACAATCAAATATATTACTGTGCATTGAATTTGCAATTATTAATATGTTTCGGGTTGCAGGTTGGACGGGATAAACCTGTTTAGAATATGATGTTACTTAAATGTCAAAGTTAATCGAGTAATCGTGCCACTGTTTTTTTCTTATTTCGGGAACTGAGGATTCTAATATTGGTTTAAACATGTTATATCTGAACCAATGTTATAAATATGGCAGAAAATGTTTATTCAACTGTTAAGTAGTGAATTTAATGTACGTCAACTGATATAAGTAATGTAATCCATTTCCAACTGCATACCCCCTATCACCGCGAGAAATAACGGGGTATATTGTTCTATCTTTTGCTAGAATCCGACTTATTACTCGCATTTAAAATCACAGAATACTCCTTACGTTTTTCAGAAATGTTAAAATACTTATTTGGTCTGACCTAAACGTAAAACGTTGACTTAATTATGTGCACTAAAGGTTTGTATAGTGTTTGTGTCGGTGGTCGTTTTGCAGTATTCCGTTTTGTGTGTCTTACCATCAGAATTTCAAATTCAGGATAAAACTTCAATTTTTATAAAACGCCTAATTTCCAGACGTCAAAACAAAGGAATTTCGTCACCAATATGGATGTTTGTTATAAGAATTTTTCAATAACATTTCGCGTGTCAGAAAGTTTATGATTTCATGTTTTTCTAATTAAATTCGCTTTCGTATTGGTTATTTCGAAGTGATTTAAATAAATGAATCTTTGTTTTGGGATCAGCGATATTTTTAATATTTGAAAATAAATGTTTGTTACCTTATGTTACAAATTATACAAATATTCAACAATTTTCTTAGGAATTTTTGCACCGAGAATGTTTTATTTTCCTAAGTCGGGGGCTTTTTAATGCCTCAGTGATGTCTGTTTTCATAGATGTTTCATTTTTATCGGATATGTCCAGAGCATACCAAGTCAAAACAATATATCGGCAATTGCATGATTGACATTGACGTTAACAAAGTAGTAAACCGAACCCGGCTATGGCGATCTGCTGTACAGAAAAACGTTAAATTAATTTATAAAACATGTTGTCGAATAATCGAGAATCATAAGTAGCATCTGTTGCCGATCAAGCACACACTATCAACTCCTTTTAAAAATTAAAAATCGGCACCAGCCAATCGTCTGGGCGAATCTCATAACGCGGGACCAACAGCTCCATCGTTGTTGTAAAAGCAGTTATTGCTGTTTAGCTCTGTCATGATATGCCTGCAATATTACATGTTATTCGTTAAGACCTGCAATTCCAGTTTGTTAAATCGCTGCTATCTTGTAATATACAAAGCCAGTTTACCTTAGCACACCTCTGGTTGCAGTGTTTACCTCTCCAAGCGCATGCAATAATAATTATTATTGTGGCGGCTTTATTGGGGTCACAAGGACCAAACCCTACACCAGAAAACAAGACTGTATAACAGGTACTAGATATGAAAATTGTCTTTTAGATCCTGCTTCACCTGCTCCGGTGAAACTAAGAATCGGGACAAATAAGGAATGACCGAATTGCGATATGTCGCCGTTCTTGTGGGCATTGAACGGCATAGCCTACGCATTGGTCGAACAGATTTACACTTAAATAAACTTGAAAAGAGTGTATGGGAGGAGTCAATTAAAATACGAGCAGCGATTAGTTAACAAATATTTTAAATGGCGTTGAAGGATAATTTCTTGAATTGAGAGCATAGGCAGGCCACTAGAAAACGAGATTATTTTAAAAAGCCTACGAAGGGTTAAAAAGTCAGAACATTTAAGGCCGGGGAAAGTTACTGGGGAACAATATACAACAAGGGAATTATACAGGCTTCGCCAAAGGATCTTACACGGCTAGATCTTAAACCGAGTCTCCTGAACCGGCGAACTAAGAAACAGAGGACACGACATTTACCGAAGACGGCATCCACATGATCATTCCATGATAACCGACTGTTAAAAATAGCATCATCGTCGGTCTGACAAATTTCCTGTTGGTCTCGATTTGTTTAAATCGGAGCATTTCTATCGCGCGGGCCGGTCGACGTGCTGGGGGAAATACTTCATATCACATCTGAAGAGCGAATCGTGACATGAATTTATATCAAGAAACTTACGAAATTAGTGTGCATTAGATTATGGAGAAAGCTCATTCATATAGGACGAAAGGTTTTAGCTAAGCTGTAAAGATGCTTACATGGGTGTCTCCGCTATCGCATCGAAGCCGAATCTACTCGAAGCCACCGGTGAGAGTTGGGTTTCAAGTGGCAATCAAAGAGATGGAAATTCTGACCATAGATTCATTTAGAGTTCCTACCTATGCTAAACAGGATGCTAGTACGCACGATGAAGCGACTCCAAGTCGCGATCTCGCCTTTTGTACATTTTAACAATCACGAGTGGTAAAATCTACCCCAACATTCGCATCTTGATAGCCTTCTGTCTTTTGAAAAAAAAGGAGTCGGAAGTTGTGAGAATAAGTGGCCGAATTAAGAAATGGTCATGTTCCCATAATTCCACTGCTGAATTTTATTTCTTTGAATATCATCTGTAGTTTTAAAAATTAAATTTAAATACAATCAATAACATGTTTAAATGATTATTTCAAACCGTTGTGACCATCTACTTCAATACACTCCGGAATAATCGTTTAAAACTTTTATTTTGGGAATTCCAATGTTTCTTTGTTTCCTAAGAATTTCAAAACGGCTTATAATTCTGAGTAGAATTAATATATTAACACTTCCTTCAGTCCATTTATAATTAAAGTTAAATTAAATCATTATTTAATGGTGTATCATTGCTTAGAACATAGTTGTGCGTAGAAGTTTATTCCTTTATGTTAAATTGAATACTTCTTTTAATTAATGATAAATGTTTGATTACTTTCCTGTATTCATGGTTGGGACGACAGATTATTCTGATGTTTTGCAGTTAATATCTATCTTCATAATTCTGCATTCTTTCTTTGTTCGGCGTTCTGGCTCTCTGCACTCCAAATTGTTCTTTCATTACGACCTTGGCATTCAGGTAGCCAGGCAAAATACCAAGTGTTTTTTTCAAAAGCATATAAGATCAGCATTCACAGAAGTGTGCTTGGAATCGTTGCCGTGATTACAACATGCCATCCACCTTAGCTCATTTCGCGTGGCATTTTCAGACCGCTCGGCAACCCCTGATTCCCAAATTGGCCCGATCGTGTAGTGGTTAGAATCATCGCTTCGTAGGTGGGGGACCCGTGTTTGATTACCAGGTAAGGCCTACTTGGGTGGTACTGGACACGCCATCTGTAAACATATTCCCGAGAAGGTGTATGGCAAAACCCCATGGAGCCGATAAACGCCAAATTTGGATGGATTATAATTCCCCAATTACACCCGACTTTGCGTTAGGGGACCAAATCTGGTAAAACGGCAGCTCCTGAAAGGGAGAAATTGTTATTACAATCAAAACCAGGACTTGTTGGCAAATTATATTATGGAAACAATTTAAGCAGCGAAAAGAGCGTCGTTGGAGCAACGTAAGGGCATCCAAAATTTGAGACGAGAGAACGTTCCAACTTGAATTAATGATTTACTTCCCAGACACGACTACCATATAATTAATCCAAAAGTGCGTGATGAGCTGGTAAGCTTTAGGCATGATAAATATGCGCATATTGGAGACAATTTTAAAAAAACAGTTATTTGGGAAAGCGTGACCTTCGGCCTGTATCTCAATTAATAGTCAAGTTTTTCAGGGCCAAAACAATATTGGCTGAGGAGTGAAGTGATAACTAATTGAAGTATGAGTGAATTAGCCCAGGCAATGGGTTTGAACAGGTTTCAGAATCTCGCCAAGGTGTTCGATTTTTTGATGTTAAAAACAAAAGACCTGGTAAACTACTTCCCTATAATTTCCCTCTAACATACTGATGATCGTTTTTTTGAAATGGTTGTGGATTATCTTTGCACTGCATTTGAGACATCATTTTTCAACGGAATTCCACACCGGCTGTTTCCTTCCAGCCTCTCGGATATTAGGTGATCCCACCGCACCACAATTCCTGTCTGTCTCCTTATACATCTCTTCGACCAATACGATGGCCACGCGGTTTAATTCCCACAAGAATGGCTTTATGCAGAAACTCGGCCATTCCTTAATTTTCCCGAAAGGTAATAAAATCTTGTGTTTTTTTTTGAAAATCGAAAATATAACGAAACTAAAATATTGTAATGGGTGTTTATGTTCGCTGGAAAAAAGGTGTAAAATGTAATTTTTTATTCTTGATGCAATTGTTGTCGCTAGGACGAACATATTCACAATTAACGCATAATGGGAAGCATCCGACAACTTTTTGACAGATACGGAAGTACCTACAACAATTATTTTTTCCCCATTAATTGGCATTGGGTCCATTAACGTTTTCAACTATTATATTTCGCATAATGTTCATCCATGTTTCGGATTGTATTTTTCCGGTTTTTCCGATTCTAAAAATGTTTTCGTTTTAATTTCCTAGAAATGTGGTGTTGATATGACCTAAAAATGTGGATATCCTTATGGACGGTCTTATTTCGATTCAGTTCTGCGCGCGTTCCTAATGGGGCCTTTCAATGGTCGTCATCACGCTTTTGCCACACTGTTATACTTGGATATTTGAATCCGCCCTTCTTGCAAATTAACCTCGTTGTTACTTTATTCATTCGTGTTATACTATTCTGAATTTTCTTTGTATAATCCGGAAACGAAAATGTCCACAATTACAACAGAATTCTTCAATGAATATTTCAGAAGGAACAGTTAATTTAGCAATTGATTCTAATTTCTACCAAACGATGTCCTTTATGCAATAAATATGCGCTCTCGGTTGAACGTTGTATGAATATATATATTCTTATCGTCGAATTTCGGGTGCGCACCAACTTAATAATGCAGTGGAATCATAAAAATACAAATAACCTGAATGATAAATTGAGGTGACAAAATTCAAAATGCTGGTATCATTGATTCAATATTATTGCATTGCTGATAACGTTAGTCAAAGTCAATTGTTTTGGAAACTGGAAGTTTTTATTTGCTGATTGTTCTGATTCTTAATTTCCAGCTTAGAGATAATTTAACCTTTTCAACATTTAAGTGCACCTAAAGATTTGTTTCGTCTGGAAAACTCTTGAGTAACTAATGTTTCCTAAACGAATTCCGTGTTGTGAATAATGCAAAAGCTGCGAAGCATGTTCATTTGGCGTCGCTATTCCAGCTACCAGAAGGAAATGCTGAATTCATTATTCAATTCTGCACACAAAACGAATACCAAAGTAGATCCCTCTTGCTTAGCCAAATGGTTACGCTATTAATGATTGAAACAGTGTCTATTTACCTTTTTAGGGACAGTCATATTTAATTAGAAGCAGCTTAAGTGGAAATGTAAACTTAGTGTGGTGCTGGCAAAATACAAAATCCTACAGCGGGTTAAACATCATTAAATTACACGAAATTGTGCAAAAACACAAACACATCACATTGAAGATAAACCCTTTCATTAATTTGTTGAGAAAATGTGTATGGGAAATTTTTGTCTGTTTAAGACGGGTATTTTTGTGTGTTGTTAATCAATATGAAGTGCTAACCTGAATTCAAAACAGAAAATTGCGCGGTGAATGTGTTTGGAGGCAGCAATAAAGCAACTCCCATACCCAAAACATTGTCTAGAAAACCTGGATGTAGTGGGGTTTTTTTATTGATGAATCCGGATCAAGAAGAAAATTGGATGCCTGAAGAAGTATTGAAAATAAGTCTTCACTTGTTTTGTATGGTTTCTGTTTGTTTGAAATATGTTGATAAGGAATTTGCGCGTCATTCGTTAACCGAACTGTGAGTGGGGTTTCTTGAGATTAAACTATCCTTCCAGTCCGGGGCGAAACAAGTTAAGAAAACGCCAGGAATTTTAGCTTCGAAAAACTCTGTATGTATCGAACAGTGAGGGGGAATAGATAAGACGTTCTACGCGCGGCTGAGAATACACAAGCTCATTTGGCTCCGTTCCTCCGACACATGCCAACGGGAAGTCTTATCGTAGCTTGATCTAGGTATATCAAAGGCAGGCAATCGCTACCTTTTACCGTGAGGACAGCGTTTCGCAAACCTTGTACGTTAAATAAATTGGCCTTAATAGCGTGTTTAGACACAACCCTTGATGTTTTATCTCTTTACGTTTTTATCGCTTCTATGAATTTAAATCTGTTAATCGGGTTCAATGGTCGGATAACACGTTTTTATAAACTTCATATGTGGAAGGAGAGGATAATAGTTCGGACGGGAGAAGACACACATTGCCGTAGAGCCAACCGTGCCCCTACGAGACTGGGAGGAATATTTATGTCGCTAACTTTTACCATGTGATTGAAAGATTTCTCTGCGGTGTGATGGGTACAAATAAAACATTAAATGTTGTTGATAAATCATTCACTACTGAAATTTATCGCTATTCTTTATATTTAATCTTAAATAAAAATTCAATTTTTAAACCAAACACAGAAGGTAGCCCTGCAGCCAATAGATTATTGATTTTTTTATTTTAATGTTATTCTTTTATTTTTCGTATTTCCTTTAATGCTGCATTTATGAGTATTTCATCCAAACAAAATCAATTGTTTAACATTGTATGTTTAGTATATTTACTTAATTTTGTTGTCGGTTTTTCGTAAACTAAACTGCTGAACTGTTTTCCTAAGATAAACATTGCGGACTCGTGAAAAATATTTAAGTTTATTTTTTAAAAATTAAAAAAAATAAAAATTTCTATTCTAATAAAAGATCAAATAAAGAAAGGCAAGGGAAAGTAAAATATTATCAGACTGGCATTAAAATATATCTGGTTTGCTAGCAGCTTGTAAAGTATGCGAAATGAGACTTTCCGGTCAAATATTTAAACAATTATTTATTAATTGATGCTGATAACGGATTTATAATTTTTTTATTAACTAGAATGATGTGGAATCGTTAAAAAATATCTAAACATTTTATTTGATGATTTTCACAGTTAAATTTCGTTTGAGAATCTTTATCTTACAATTAAAATTTTATTATTATTGGTTTATTTCGCTGTGCGTGTCTACGGGATTTGTGTGTTTACGATCGACCCAGTTGGTCTCAAAATGATTTTTCTCATAGAAAGGAAGACGTTATTCTGTTTATGCAGACGATAATGTTTTGTGCAAACGATTTGACGCCATGGTGGCGTCTTTAACTCCTGAGCTTCTGAAATTAAAAGAACATTAAGTACTTTTACTGCCAAAAGATTTATAATACTTCGCAAAGTGCTTCCTGGTGTGTGTCATTATTGCTACACGAGCAGCTTCCCAGAATATAAAAATCTACAATGCACTAAAATGTAAGTTAAAATGTATTTAAACCGCATTGGACTTTAGCCACCCATTTTAAGAATAAAATGGAATTAGAAACGTGGATTCTCCATAAATAACCAAAAACATTTTAAAATGATTAAATTCCTCGAAAATTATTTAAAAAAAACAGGAGATTCATATTTAGATATGGGAGGAAAGCTACCAACATACGCAATATCTTGATACTTATGAGTTATTTAACTAATCAAAATTTGCGAAATCTGGTGTCATCGGAACTGTCAGACGAGTGTTTTGCCATACAGGAGTAGGATCTTTCGTTGAGGTTGTGCGTTGTGGGGCTACCTTGGTCAGGCGAGGCCATACCAATGGGCGACGTCGGAACCAACAGCCCCTGGCCAGGAGTTAACCGAGAACGCGACCCGGTACTTTGGTCTGTTGAAGCGGGTTGTGAAGATTTGAAAGCCGCAAGGGAAATAACGTTACGACTCACTCTATATTGTAGCCTTCCTGGGCCACCAACTTATTCAAAATTCGGTTCAGCTTCCTATGCCAGCAGCTGAAAGAGGTCCCCAACGGACGTCGGCAACTAGGTCCGGAACACGGAAGCCGAAATTGACAGGCAGAGCCTGGGAGGGACACCTCCAGCGGTTCTCCCTCTGCTTAATCTTTTGTCCACTTGTGTTGGCCCTGCATTACCTTTGACTGTTCGATAAAAAGACGGCCGTTTTGAAGCGGACGCCGTGTTCGATGCAGGGGTCTCTCAGGCTATAATCTCTGTTGCAATGGCCGCCCTGACAACTATTCGAAATACCTGCATACGTACCTTGCTTCGAAACGTTGCTTGACGATCCTGAAGTTTCTCGAGGCAGTTGGCGTCCGAATAGTGCACCCAGCACGTATTACACGAGTGGGAGTTCGTAGTTATGGCAAACCAGTAGGTGGGACTGTTCCTCGGATAAGACAACACCTGGGCCGCGCGTAGTCGATTTACATCCCGAGTAGGAGTGTGGTGTTCCTGTAATCGTCCAGGGAGCCGGAAACTTGTGTTGCGACTGAGGGTGACTTCTGTGGATCATGAGGTGGCAAAGCAGAAGACATACTGACGAGCGCGGAAGCTCAGCCAAAATACCCATGGAAGGGTCAATATTTATTTGTGTTGAAGTTTCCGCCCGGATCGACATTGGGTTGGCCCTTTTAAGGGCATCGGCTGTAGGCCTTGGCCGGAAACCTTTATTGTCCGATGGGAGGATAAGACATGCGAAAATATTCTCCGCAACGAAGTATCCGTCTACTACTGACGAGTCGGGGAACGGAAGCGGTGATCCACCTAGCCTAGGCTAGGCGAAATCGTGAAGAGGGCCTCCTAGCGTGATATCGGCGCTGGGAGTGAGGTTAATAGATGGGATTATTGGGGCCGTGGCAACTACGACTTCCTGAAATCTACTCACCTCTGCCAGAAAAAGAGGTTGCATAGACTAAAGTCTTAGAAATAGGCGTCGACTTTGCCTTGCGTGCCATTGAAACCGACGGTTAGCAGTGAAACTGCACACCTAAGAGTGGAAGTATTGTTTCGTTTTTTGTACAGAAAGCGACTGGTCTGGAACACAACTGCTTCTGACCCATTAACATGTCTGAAATGGCAGTTTTATATACGTTTGTCGATAAGCCCACAGAATCGTTTATTCTTAATCATTCAAAAAGCATAAAGGTCTGGCTTAATCGTTGTCAATTTATATTAATATGTTAGTTCATATCTATCTAAAATATAATTCCAATTTTGTCAGCTTAGAAAACAGATTTTAATGGAAAAAAATAATTAGTAGTAATTTTATTTAATTGCGTAAATGAAGACTTTCAATTCATGGACAATCCCAATAAGATATCTTTGACTTTTTTTAAAACTGACGTTCATCTTTTGATAAATATAATTGTAATTTTTGCGCAAATTCGTTTTTAGGTTACATTAAGTGTATATTTATTTTGATTTTTGTCTTTAAATGATTATTTAAAAACATTTTCGTTTAAAAAGACTTTGTGGTTGCAGCAAAATAATGAAGATAAACTAGGCTTTATTTTTTGACAGCCGGAATGTCTTAATTCTCTGCATCGATACAGAAAGATCATTGAAGTATAAAATTGGAACGACGCTGGTTTGTTTATTGTATGAAGCAGTGAAATTGAAAACATTTTAATTCTCGAAAACGTAATGCATATTAGCTTCTTGCGCATTATGTTTGCTAATCTCTTCATTCGTTTTATTCTTAATAATGCTTATCGTAATTCTAAGACTTCGTGGCCCAAAAATCAGAATGGCACGATGGCCAAAGACGAAGGTCGGGAATGAATAATATTGTTTATTATTCAAACAATAGTTAGGGTCCGACCTGGGCCGAAAACGCCGACAAGGCGCGATGCTTAGCGCCCTCTGCAGGCGAGTCCTGTCTGGACAGACGTGGGGCGTGTCGTGGTAAAAACTGGGGGGCCGGCCAATTGTCGTAGATATTGTCTTAATTTGTCCACGTGGTCTGGTGGTGCGTTAGCCAATGGGGTGCCAGTCTAATGGATGTCATGCGTGGGACATAAATAAACACAAATTAAGGTAACTACACTGTCATTGATTTTAATAACGGATACATTGCAATGGATTGATCAAGTTGTTCTAACAAAACATCAGAAAATATTTACGTTATTTTCATAGAGAACAATTTCCAAAGTTCAAATGAATTGAATTGCATTCCATGTTTCGTAGAACAAAACAATTCTATCGCAGAATTTTGTAACAATGTTCTCATATTATTTGCATATGAACAATGGACACCAATCATCTTTAATTCGTAACAATAAATGTGCATAGAGATCAGCGGGAATTTTAATTGATACACTTATGTATTTTTCTAATTACACATGTTTCCCTAGTGACTTAATAACCTTTTACAGTGGATTTGTTTTAAGTTATCTTAGATCTCTCCCGACAGACACACTCTTTCTCAAATCCCTCGTTATGGATATAATCCTGCAATAATTAGACATTTTAATCTCGCATTTTTGGGACCATATGGCTCAAGTTAATCAATTATATTGAAAGAATAAGACGGTCTGATTGGTCATGGCGTATAATGCGAGGGGCATTGATGGTCGTATATGCTTTATAATTGTCATAATGACTATAATACTCCGCATGAAGTATAATGTAATTTACAAAACGAAAAATGTCTTTTATTTCCTGTTTCACATGTTCGGGAGAAACGGAAAATCGACACGAATAAGGAATGGCCGAATTGCGATATGCCGTCGTTCTGGTAGATGTAGAACAGTCTTGTTAACGCATTGGTCGAAAAGATTAACATTCATAAAAACTTCAATGTAGGTGATTGGAGGGGTCATCTAATATACGAGCGGTGATGAGAGTACAACTAGAGAAATTGCGTGGAATTATGGTATATTTCGCGGACAGCATAGATGGGTCACTAGAAAATTAGACTATTTTGTAAATTCAGCAGAGGGTTAGAAAATAGGAGCATTTGAGACTTGGGAAAATAACGTGAGAATAATATACAATATCGGGAATTTTGTCTTGATAAGGTTTGAGCAAACCCCGAGTCTCCTGAAACGGTGAACTAAGAACCAGAGAGACGACGGCATTTACAAAAGGCGACATTCACATGATCACGCCAAGATAACCGACAGTTGAAAATAACGCCGGGGAATTTTGCCTTTGAGCTCAAGACGAAATTACGGAGTTTCAAAATCTGCTTTCAGTGAAACGTAATGAAAATTTATTTTGATGTGTTCAACATAATATTGTATTCACTTTATTAAGGTCACGATGACAAAAACTAATGATACATGTTAAGATAACCATATCTGTCTTTGTCCACAATGCTTTTTCATTCTGGATGCCACATTTTGTCGATAACCTCCTTGCTTGTGTCTCCTGGGAAGCAACAATGGTTGCAGGCGCTTTTTGTCTGGTCGTTTTCCACTGTTCTTCTACATTTGTTCTGCGTATCACTGAGTAGAATTCAGGTTCATAATTACGTAAAAGGTTTTTCAATTTTTTCCGGGACGAATTAACTAAAGGAAAGCTTCAGAGGTGAGAACAGGTTTGGGTCAATCCAGTGTTTTAAATCTGTGTGAAACCTATTAGCGTAACGTCTGCGTAATGCGGATGTCCTTTTGAGTCCTATTGAGCCCTCTAAAAACGTCAATGCATTACTGAACTGTCATTGTCGTAAAAACATTTTGGGAAAGGACATTTTTTGGCCAAGGTTGTCGAACTGCGGTTTTCAAGGTCATTTCAGTGTGTCAGTGTTATTAATGATTTCAGATTAAATATTTAATTCGGTTGTAAACTGGTACCCAAGCTTAATCGTCCATGATTAAAATTCACAAGGAGGTCTCAAGGCTTCGCGGGACAGCTAGATACCTTGTATTCCATTTACTTGGATCTGGTTACATCATCCCTGTATTGAATAAAATGAATTGCAAGTTAGAGTTTCTTGGTTCAAATTCAAATTAAACATTCATTTTGATTGGAAAATAATCATCTGATTATGATTTATATTGCCGATGGTCTAAAATTTATGAACAATAAATTATCATTGCAAATTGTCCACGCGTGAAAGCGTGCGGATTCATATTCAATTGATTGAATTTATTGTAATCGAAATTCAAGGAAACTGGATCTTCACAAATATGAAGCAATTTTGCCGCCAAGATCGCCGTATTTACGCTTGTGGAGGTGACGAAACCCGACTGATGCGACATCAGGCAAAATGAACCTCCATCGGGGAGAAGCAATGATTTATGCTGTCCAAGTGGTTGAATTGGGCAGAATTTGGATGAAGGAATTTGAGATAGAAACGTGACCTTTGATACCTCGTGTAATTTTTCTCTGTAATTCGCCTCATGTCATGGACTGTTAACTGCCTCACTGCATTTTTGATAAATGGACAATAGTAAATTTGAACAATTTTCTTATGTCGACGTTGATTACAAATCCATTTTTTATGCTCAATGATAGAATGCCTTTGGTTGAATGGGTTTGGTAATAACATCCCAATTCGCCTTTATGCATCGGGTTAATTATAGTTTTTGCAAACCTTTCCCTTCTCCCCTGATGTGTATGCACAATTCCACATTTGTCTTAATTAATCATGAACCGCGGTGATCTGTGAAAAGACGCGTACCGTCGCTGAAGAATTGACGTGAAAGTAAATAACACAGTTATAATTCGGATGATAATCGGGTAGCCCAAAATGTGCATTTCTGCAGACCTATTACTGCCTAGGACGAGGGCGAATCGTTTTTAGCAAAGCAAGCATAAATCATTCTGCTGATCTCGGTAATGAGAAGGTAATTTTCATCGATCGCCCACAAGTGATGGGTGAATAAAGTTCCTGACCGTTTTTAACGCTTGCATCCCCTACGAATTCACCCGAGGCCACATTTCTATGTTTTATGCTTCCATTATACCTTTGATTTACACAAAGATTGGCAATTACCTTTATTATACTGTAGGGTAACTTTAATGGAAATAGATAGAGCGAACAGCTATCCAATTTTGTTGGACGATGCAGTTTTACACGCTCACCAAAGTTTTCTTCACCCGAATGTCATGCTATCTGCCTTTAGTAAACCATCGAGGCGTTGGAAGGTACGGCTTTATAGATGAGGTGCTCGGATCCACGAAACTCGGTGACTCATAGACAAATCTCCGCAGATTGACAGGAAGCCCGCGATTACTCGGTCTCGTGTCCTCTAAAGCTCCAATCCACGGCTCTAAAATGGGTTCTATTACTACTCAGGCTGGTTATAATGCCCTCCATAATCGATCTTTCGCTTCTGCGTGGAGAGGTGTTGCTATCGTGCCTATGCCCAAACCAGTTAGTATAGTCTCCATCGGTCTCGAGATAAAGCGAAGGCTCCTTTTGTCAAAGTTGATCGTCGTCCACAAGCCAATCATCTCCAAATTGGAGCCAACACTAAAACTGCCGATTACCCGTGCTTGTTGGCTTGCTACGTTCGCCCACACAGGCAATTATATTATTAATATACTCGCAATTTTACTAGTTTTTCCCCTTATCGCTTTGTCTTTATTATGCTGCTCCTCCCATTCAATTTATTCCTGTTGTCTCGGTTTACATTTCTTTGCCCAACGCGAATGATTACCACGACAACAGTTGCATATTCTGTCTATTTCTCCAAGAAGATTTCAAACAGGAATTTAGAGTCTCGTTTCGTGTGTACAATTGCACCCTTTTTTAATGGTGGCAGCTTGGTCCTCGTGACCTTAATAAAACGATGTAATTTGACAGAGTCGAGTCTGGGCCTAAAGTACACCGGTGTCTATGCCTTCTGAATATCCGTCGATTGTGGATGACACGACTACCGTGGCAATAAATGGCGTAAATAATAGTAATGACAATAATAATAATTGAAGGCGCTTCGTTAAGGTCACGAGGACCAAAACTTGCAGCATACAAACATTATATGATTAACAGTGTTTTTAGTTCTTGCTTCGGCCTGTTCGGGTGAAACTAAAAATCGGGACAAATAAGGAATGACCGAATCGCCTTTCTGACGTCTACTGGCCGGCATTGGCTTCGAATTGGTCGGAGAGATTGAGATTTCGACAGACTTGCGAGGGGATAGGAGACATCCAATAAAAGAGCAGTTGTTACCTCGATAGAAAATCACACGAGGCTGAGGACAAGCTATGCTGTTTTCAGCTGGATTCAAGCTCACTGCGTCGCTTGTCTTGCTGAATCATAATTGCAAAGCGAATTATATGCGGCTGAGACGACGCGCGATCAATTGGATTGATTCAAACCGAAGTGACCAATAAGGACCAAAGAAATATCGAAAAGAAATTATTCGGTCGTAACGAAAGTGACAATAAGGGACGTGTTTTAAGAAATTCGAGGTAGATAAAAGATATTTGCAGAAACATGTGGGGCTTTTGTGTGTGAATTACAATAGTTCACAGCATCCTCCAATGCACTCCATTGATGCATTGCCGCAATTTCGGAGGAAATTAACGTGGTGCAGCTTTTGTGTGGTCGCACGGTCAGTGCACGGTAAGTGTTTTGATGATCGCCGTCATTACTCATCATAACTGCGTTGGGGTTTGGTAATTGGCAGTTTTTTTGTCAATTCCATTTGGTTTTGGGGTTTCACGGATGTGGTATTAATTTTGACCAGGATGCACCCTTAGGAACTTCTTAGTGCTCCACGTGGCTCACGAAGGATTGTGGCCCGATGAGTTAGCGGCTAGCATCTTAAATCCGTTCGCAGGTCAGCCTGGGATTGGTGAAAACCGTCTGCCGCATAAACCGGATAAACGCCCGAGTTCCATGCGCGTCCATTAGTTGGCCAAGTGCAGCGCTTTTGCGGCCATTTGGGACCCCATCATACTAAATATATTCCCGAAAATCATCCATGGAACAAGTTTATTCTCTAGAATGACGAAAT
This sequence comes from Proteocephalus fallax, assembly GCA_028672205.1. Taxonomy (NCBI): domain Eukaryota; kingdom Metazoa; phylum Platyhelminthes; class Cestoda; order Proteocephalidea; family Proteocephalidae; genus Proteocephalus; species Proteocephalus fallax. The sequence continues at coordinate 192,319 of JAPUBX010003992.1, read as the reverse complement.
TTCGATAATACGAACAATTTTTTAATGAAATACGGATATCTTTAAAAAGCTCCGTCACATTGCCTAAAATTAAGCCCTGCAATCTGAATACAGTGATTTTTTGTTTCAGGTGGACGAGGCATTTTTTCCAGCTCTCAGGGGATTCTGATAACGCGATAAAAATGTTTATGCCATCTGACTAAATCCACTCGCCCCCTCAAGGCGTCAGCGTTGCGCACATGGCATATCGTCACATGGTCACTGTTCATACCGTTAATTGGGTTATTTTCCGGTAGACGGGGTGATTCTGGTTCATTCCTCGAGTGAATGTAATGATTGCCTCTGCGCAGATTATCCCACCGGTGAACGGCCCACAAGAAAGCGGGTCCCTCGAATCTTGGTAAAACGATTTAGATTGGTCATACAACCAGAGACTCCAGCACAAGGGCATGTCTAGCGTGTCAAACGATTGCTTCTGGGGAACCTGGAATATTTCTCGAAAGTAAAACCATATGCTCGACTTGAGGTTAAGAATTGGCCCGGTTCGTTAGTCTTTTGCGTTATCAAGATAATCATTTTGCGAATATTGTTGCCTACGCAACGCCCGTCAACACGGCACGTCGTTTTTGGTCAAAATTAACCAGTATTGACGAACAAATGTCAAAAACCCAACATCTACTATCCCCCCGGTGACGGTTGTTTTAGCCCACACCGATATTTCCACATTATCGAATCGCGTTTTCGTCTGAAAAATAGACGCACAGTTCACCGAATACTGAAAGGGCGAGATATTTAAACAAACATGTCAGGCAAAACGACAACGAGATCCTACAAAAAATCCCTATCTCCTACGCTTTGGGGCGCTAGCCAAACATTGGCAGCGGTAGTATCAGAAATTCGCGAAACCGCTGGAAGACTGTGAACCGCTTCAGGAACAAATTACCATAATAATTTTACCTCAAAAATCCCCAAGGGAAAACAAAACTACTGGACTCAGGTTCCTCAATTGTATGATTTACAGGTTTCGGTCATACACAATTGGCTGTTTTGAAACCAGCAAGTAATTTGTAGCTCCTTCCCGCGAGGTGTTTTGAATTGTTTAAGACGACTTTGAGGGTCGTCAATTGTTTCTTTCTTTTCCATGCGATTTATCCAACACAGAAGGAAGTCGAACTCGGAACTCAGGCGGATGCGACAGCCGACAAGTCGCTGGATTACTACGCCCAGTCTGTCGGCGAATAATCCAGTTAATACAGCAATTGTTGTAATTAAAGATGGTAGTGTCATCATACGATTGAAATGCACAAAGGAATACACCGGTAGGGTGGGAAAGAGGGTGAAAAATCGGGCAGAATTTCGATTAAGAGGACGACTGGGCTTGAAGAGTATAAAGTCACCACTTCGATTTGTTCAGCAGGGACGAGGATAAATCACTTAACACCGCCTCGTTGTCACCGGTAATGCTGCTCCTTCTGCCCAGCATCTCCACGGGGTCGAAGACGAAGCAGGTGCCCGATTGGGCCTCCATGGCAACCAGGGTAGGCGGGATGGCGGGTTGGGGTGATTTGGAGACAAAGAGGCAATTCCTCTGCGACGTCGTATCAAAGACCCGGACGACGCGGGGGCGGCCCAGATTCTGCTGGCGCGCGGTGCACCCGGTGGGCGTCTGCGTCTGGAGTATGCGCCAGACGCAGAGGCGATCGGACAGGCCTGCCAACGTCGTGCCGTCCGCCGACCAGACCAGAGCGCAGAAACCGCAGCCACCGCAGCCAGCGGCCTCCGAGGTGGCGTGACCCGCGGCTATCAGGTGGCGCTCTTCGACCCCCCTGTCACACACGGCGGGAGGAAGAGGAGGAGAGAGGCATCATTATATTCTTATCGATTTTTTGAACTTTTCTAGACAAGGATATCATCTAATTCTCGTTATTTAGGTTAAACAGCCAAGCCATTTGATTGACGATTGTTCGCAGTCTAATCTCTTTAGAGTGGGTGCATTTCGGTTTGCTATTACGGCCATCCCATAATCCCCAAAATCCTTGAGGGCTGGGGTGTAGACAAAGAGAGGGGAATAATAGCAAGGCTATAATTAAGTGCTTCGAGAATCAAAGCTTACTGTAACGGTACTATCCTGCATTAAAATTAGAAGTGCTACCCTAAACTACAATTCCCTAGTGATTGGGGCATCAATAAATCTGGTCGACCAATAGCGGCACCATTTTTGATATTGCATATTCATCTTTTCAAAAACATGATAAGCGACGCTTTCTGAACCCAATCCTTCGCGATCCTTCTTAGTTATATTGGTGATTTTATGGGGGCTGTACCACTTCATGTTTGATCAGAGTGCTTTTACAGGAGATTTCCAAAACATTGTAGCTACATACGAGCAGAAGCAAATTCACCCAGTTAAACCGATTACCAGGCAGTTAAACCAGATGCGCGTAGTCATGAGCTAAACCTCCCGATGAGTCATCCGATCCCCCAGCGCGGAATGCAGATCCCGGTAGACTGGCCAGAGGAGATCGACCCTGTCTGGTTCAACGCCACATAGACGGGTCCGTTCCACAGTCTTGCAAGACACGCATGGGGTTGTGCTTTGACAAGAGAGGGCGCGCCATCAATACGCCCTCAATACCTTCGTGAAACCAGACCAGGCCACGTAGAAACAGCGGTTCTCGTCCCATCACCCAATTTACGCTACCTTGGGTCGCGTTAGAACCCGCACCATGGCAATTAACATCGCGCTGGAATCACGCTGGCGTACGATGAGGTGAGGAAGAGAGAGAAAGAGAGAGAGAGAGAGAGACGAGAGACGAGAAGGCGTCTTACTTGGGTGCCGTGAGACGCCACACCTGCAGCTTGCCCTTGACGTCACCCAACGCGAGAAGCATTTCGGTGCCCAGGTTCCCAAGGTCCTCGGTGACCGGGCTAAAGCGGACGCAGCGAAGTCCCATTGGCTGGTGAGAATCCTCGAAGACTTTCTCCTCCGTGGCCAAGCACCAGACCTCGAGGAATAAAATACAAAATGATTACGTTTAGCAAAGAGCTTTAGAAGGAACGTAATACGAAACAAATGTGCCCACTGGTGATGGAAATATCCCTTTTCAGTTAATTTGCTTGCATGTTTTCTAGGCAAGTGCACCACTCCAGTTTCCCCCCCCTTCCCGCAAACGTGTCCGTTTGATCAAACTGCAATCTGTGAGACCACACAACAGACTGTTTAATTAGACGCTTCGGGCAATATCATGAACCATAAACACATCCACGCACACTCTCACTCTACGCCTCCGAGGTTCTGGAGAAATCCTAGGCTCAACTTTGCGTGACGCGTCACGCACAGTAACAACCCGTGGGTTCTGCAAACACACCCACCCCAGTATGGCTCGACTCCCACCTCGACGCGGTAATCCGCGACTCCAATCCGAACGGCCGCTCAGCGAGACATCCTGCTGCAACAGCAACCTCATCTACGGGGGATGCGAATTGATAAATCGATTCATCTGTGTGGCACTGTCCACCCATTCGAAAAAACAGAACTGCGTCGAAATCGACAAAAAAAATGTCCTTCTCAAATGTGGGGCGTTTGGAAAAGTCCGACTTGCAGTCTTTTTCCAGAGAGGCGCACACAATTCACCCCAAGGGTTATTTCGAATTATAGCGGGAGGAAATATAAAAATACGTGATAACGTTGAACGCCAAACAATCAAGAATAGGGCGCAAGAAAGTGAATACGGAAACTGCACCAATTATTCCCTGTCAAAAAAAGGGCCGACTGTTAACGCTGCCGCGGTTATGGCGGGACTGTATGGGTGTGTTGAGAAAAACATTCGTCTGGTTTGCAGGATGAAGAGGACGGTGGGGGGTTGGGGGAGAAGCTGGAATAGGAATTTTACTTCAACGGGCGTGCTGTCAAACACCAAGTCCTACTGGCTTACCCTAACACTGCAATCTGTGGAGGCCGTAGCGATCCATCTTCCATGGGGATCCACGTCAACATCGGTCACCTCGGCGGGTTTGTGCGCTGCCAGGTTCAATGCCCATCCAGCGGAGGCTTCCTTATCGCAGGCGACACCTTCCAAGCGGCTGCTCGTAGTTGGCAAACTGCGTCCAAACACCATGCCATCATGACCCGCCGAAATCCAGGCAATCCTCGAACACCAGGACCCCTTGGAATTCCGCCTGCAGACGCGCAGGTTGGCATAGCAACCGAACCAGGTGACGAGTTCAGTGGTGGGTGACCAAAGCTCGGGCGAAAAAGGGCGACCCAGCATCGGAGGGGGGGTTGCGCATTGGCTGGTTTTCGACGGGGATGGGAGATGAAGGCGAAGCCAATGCGCGGAGGGATGCAGTTTACCACCTTCCGTAGAAAACTGGTCATCCTCTGGGGTGTCCTTAATTTCCCAGGCCTAAAAGTGCAGGGCGCAATGGATGTTTCCAGGGGGCTCTAGCAAAAACATTCCAGAGCTTTCCGTGCCAGAACACGTTGGCATGTGGGCCCATAAGTTGGGAATTCGTGTTACACAAGACACCAAACATCAAACCTGTGCCTCTCGCCATCACCGCTTCGCCAAAATTGGCGATGTCGCTGCGGAGACACCAACTAAAGCGGACACTGATTGCAGTAAGTCGGTCCTGGAGCCAAAACTGAACAACAATCTCCACCGAACTCGCCTCGGCGCTTGGACAGCTACAGTTCGCGGCGTTCACGAAGAAGACGTGAACCCGAGACCGTGCAGGAGAAGATGGAATCGTGCGAGCTTTGCTGAAGTTTGGAAAATCTAAATTCAGACGCCCGCATTTTAGAGCGGCGTCACTCTTGACGCGAGTGGCGACGACGGCTGACTGCGGGTCTGGATGTAGCCGCGCCGTTGAACCGTGAAGCCTTTGGTATTTCGTTTGACAATAATAATAATCGCTTCAGGGCCACATAAACCACCTAGAGCAGTAAAAGGTCACAGTAGCAGACATGGGGACCGCCAGTAAGTTCATGCTTCCCCGCTGTGGTGCAATAAACATTCGCAACACCGAGGGAAGGACCGAATTCGACACCCAGCAAAATGGCGACGATGGCTTTTTGGATTGGTAAGCACAACAACTCGCCATGTTTTTCAGCGCTTTTGAATCGCGCACGACATTTAAAGAATTGCGGTGTGCTGTCCATGGGAGGGGAGACACTGCTGTCTCCATGTTTTGGTGAGATGCACTCGCAAAACACCAGGCTGTATATGTCGCTGCAGTGAATGTTTTCGCCATGACATGGCCATTTATCAAACTTTATGTCTCCCGTATTGACCTTGTCTGAGTGCATATGTAAGTGCGGTGGGGGTGATGCTGGGAAGCAGAGAGGGATTAATTGCTCTTCCACGCAACGAGAATTCTGACGAGGCGACGCGGATTCCCGAAAAACAAGTTATTGCACTGGACTTGTGCAGACGATTTTGGCCATGGATGCCGTAGTCTCCCGTAAATTGTCAGACTAGAGGATAAAACGGCTTCCTGGGGTTTCGCCAAGACGTTTCTCGGGGATTAGTTTTACATGTGGCGTCCTCAATGCCAAAAGAGGAAACATCGAGTTGTTCTAATTTCATCGTCATAGAACCACAGACGATATTTATAGACTGTGGCAACCTCTTCCACTTTCGTAAAACCCTTATTCACACCATCACATTTGATTGATTTATTGCCATATTCGTGCCGACTTGAATCTCACGGCGGCAAACCTTCTGCCACCTAATTGTTTTGACCCTCGTTGCAAAAACAACAACATTACATTCTACAATTTTCCCAAACGCCCCAACCCACCCCAAAATGCGCAATGTTTGCTGCTTTTCATGTGCACCAGCGCCAAATGGCCACTTGAGGCGCCATGGGTAAATAAAATGCCGCAACTCCGTGCAACTTCGAGTTGGAAGTCCACGAGTCCTGGAAGAACATGACAGGCAGAAGTTGAGTTGAGTTGGGTTCGTGGGAAGATTAGGGGTGACGGGGGTGGGGAGGGTGGGGTGGGGTGGAGGATTTGGGGCAGAAAGAAGTCACTCACTACAGGATTGAGTGAAATAAGCTTTTATGGAGAATTTGTGGATACATCGATGCTAGAGAACGCGCATGTGGCTATTGCACAATGTAGTTATAAATAAAAAGGTAATTTAATCGGTGCCTTAGGTTCAAGAGGTAATGAACAGGGGGAAAGGGTCAAAAAATTAATATCAGAATTGTTATAGTCTCTGGGATCGATCGACTATGATCTGTCGTCTGTGGTGATGGACGTGAAAGAGGTCCTGAGGATCTTACGAATTGGCGTGGAGAGCGGGTGGGGGAAGTATTTCGAAACATTTCGGTGCGGCTACCTCCTCCTCCTCCTAGAGACTGAGTCGACTGCTCAATGAAGTGTATCGCTAATGTTTTACGGGTGGCGTCAAGTGTACGAAACATGCGATGATAATGCAGACTGACCCTGTAGAATGAAGCTGACCGACACATCGGGTGTCGAAACAAGATGATTTTGCGCAGTAAGTTTAAACTGCGCAATAATCTCACGAGATGGTATCCCCGAGGAGAAAGAGAAGAACGTAAAATGGAGATGCAGCAATCGGTTGTCATTTGAGGGCAAAATAAATGTCATAAAATTATTATAATTTCTGATATGATGTGTTTTGTTGTTGTGGGCAAGTATCTGTGCGATTTTGGGTTCTCGCTTTCATATAATCTAACACGGGATGTTTCGAACCACGTAAAGCCCTCTAATTGATTCTGTGGTAGATCCGGTTGACCAGGTGCAGTGTGCGGGTAGGTACCAATTACGCGAATACATAGAAGTGGTAGCAGTGGGATGCAAACGTACGTGTACGGTGCCTGCTGCAGTGAGGGCAATGGCGACTAATGCGACATCTCCAGAATTTCCGCTGTCATCCGGTTTAACCCACAACGATACGTGGGTTATTTTGCCGGGGATTGAGAAGATTTCCTCCGTGGGGAGGTGGTCCCTGCTATAGAGGGCCCCTGGACGCCCATTGGTCCTGTGGCCAGCAGAGGTTTCGCCACCGCCGCTGTTGCAGATGGGGGAGATGGTGAGTTGGCGATAGGGTTCAAATCCGCTGAGGGGATCTCGCGGAAGGGTCATTTTGAGAAGCTAATCGAAGTAAAAACCAGCGAATGGGTTTAAATTGATGCTGATCATCGCTGTTACTCCTCCGCGGGACTCCTTTCATGGGCTCGTCCAGGAAGGGTTGAATCCCTGAAACCCCAAGATCTAAGCGCCATACCACGGAGAGGTATTAGTAGTAAGAGTAGCAGTAGTAATATTGGTCCTAGTGGTAGTTGTTTGCTGTTGTCGTAGTAGTAGTAGTCAACGTTAAGCTGTGATTCTGCGCGGTTGATTCCAGGTTGATCTTCTGTGAGTGGAGTAGATCAGAAGCTAACAAATCTGGAGATGCACGCCTTTCTGACCAGTCAAAAAGAGAGCTATTCGGGAAAAACCTCCACCTCCTTCCTTCATGTGATTTGTTCGTCTTCTGATGTGAAGAAGCAGAAGAGGAGGAGGAGGAGGAGGAGGAGGAGGAGGAGGAGGAGGAGGAGGAGGAGGGAGGAGGAGGAGGAGGAGGAGGAGGAGGAGGAGGAGGAGGAGGAGGAGGAGGAGGAGGGAGGAGGAGGAGGAGGAGGAGGAGGAGGAGGAGGAGGAGGAGGAGGAGGGAGGAGGAGGAGGAGGAGGAGGAGGAGGAGGAGGAGGAGGAGGAGGAGGAGGAGGAGGAGTGGCTACTATCGGATGACGCGGCTTCATGGTGTTTCCATGGAGACTATTTGGAAATGAGGTGTCCATGTGACGTCACCAATTTGATGGGCATGGTCGCAGCTTCACCATTCAACACTTAAGAATCACAGTTATCATTATAATTATTGCTCCTACGTCAAAGGAACAGATTCGGGTTTTTATTGCAATTGTTGTGACTGAACACAATTTGTGGTTAAATGTTTGCATATGAATGTTCGAATTCCCGTCAAAACTCCGTGATTCCTTCTAGACGACCTCAAAATGAAGAGACCGCGCATGTCTTTCTTTCTTTCGTTCGCGGGGGGGAGCAGTTCGCGGGGAGTGCAGCTTGAAGTGGAGGGGGTGTTGCTTTAACTGTCAAAAACATCATTTTCGGAAATGGATTAATAGGTCTGAAGAAATTTGCATAGTCAAGCCGCAAATGATCAGACGTTGCCTACTGTGGACAGAATTCCCAATTTAATTCGTATTAGGGCGAAAGTGTAATGCAAAAATCGCAATGTAACGTGCGATACAGATCGGGGCAGTTTTGATGGCCGTTGTGCATGGAAGTGTAGAAGCTCTGGCTATTTTTTATCATACCACAACAAATCCCTGCTCTCTGGTATGAGAAATTGAGAAAACGTTGCAAACGTTCAACCGCGGACCCTCATGGCCCAAACAAAGCCAGGCGTTGGCAGAAGATATAATCGTGATTTCTCCTCGAGGTTTTGCTAAAACTTTGCGGGATCAACCCACGAAAGGATAAACCCAGATTCAACCCGCCCACATTCTTCTTCCTCCCCAGACGACGCTCCAGATACTCGACTACCCTTCTTCCTTCTTGAACCTGTGACACAATGGAGCTGTATTCGGGGCACTGGCCGGATAACCTGGAAAACCGCAGCTAACCAGCGCAGCTAACCGGAACGTCGTGTAGGAAAACCCAGGCGGTCTGGGATGGGAGGAGAGATTCCCCATTTTGTATCCAACAGCCTGGAAGACGGTGCCTTTCTACGACAACGATTCCTGCTGTCTTACGGCACGTACTCCTCCGCGCAAGGCTATAGATGACTCGCGAACAAAGCCGGGTGGCGCGGGGGACGCTGCCTGTATGAAACGTCATGCCTCTGTCTACTTTATAACAGACAACAGAGATTTGAGCCTTCGCAACAAGAGCCCACGAGATGCACCCCAAAGAGGCGCCCAGATAGTCTGAAAACGACACCCCTGTATCACGCGCAGACCACGTCCCCAGCGCCACAATCAAATTAGCACCGCATCTCCGAAGTGACTCGACCCATGTTTTAGTCGTCGATAACGATTAAGGAAATTAGGCAATTGCTCCACCTGAATGATGCCATTCTCAAAGCCGATGGCCAGAAAGCGCATATCGGTTGAGAAGGTTGCGCAAGAGGGCACCGGGTTGGTCGTGACGAGGCGGTTGACCACGTGGAAGGCGGTCACTGCCGAATGCTCCAACGGACTGCCCGATGTGACCACCCGTGGCGGAAGTCGAGGCCTCCTTCGGTGCCACATTGAGATCGATAATTCCACGCAGAGGAAGGTCTGGCAGGTGCCACCGCTGCTGTTGCCGGGGTCGGCAGGTCGGCGGTAAAGGAGCTAAAAGGGTGGAGGATTACGAGTTATCGCGATGCCCAGGACACCGTGCTGGAGCCTGAACTGGCTGCATGAATGATGATGTCTCCATGAAGACTCTTGGGAATATTGAACTTGCAGTCGCGTGTCCAATGGCAGCCAAAGAGGCGGAAGTGACTGCAACATCATTGAACAGTGGCCGTGAAACTTGAGCCGGTTATTCAATTGAACCGGCTGACGTGGTCGGTTCGCGCCTTCCGCCTGCAAGTCGATGGATTACAGACGCGCACGTCGCTATGTCGGGCCATTTATACACCCGCCAGGGGTGAGAGAGTAGGAATTTACAGGAGGCTTCGATTAACATTTGTAAATAAAGATCAATAAATCACTGATTAACGCGAGGAACTATTAATCACTGTCAGACGACTGTTGCAAGGTTTCGTCAATTTTGTTACAAATGTCTGCCGTCGTTTCCTCTTCATTAATCATTCGAGTTAAATCGTACGCCAATAATTTAGTTCCTTGGGAACTCCTATCTCTCTGGAAACATAACTGGATCATAAGCTGTTTCGTCCTGGCCTCCGTTCGCAGAGCATGAGCGGCTACCATTCGTGACACTCAGGAAGCTAACGACTAATCCACGTGAAGTGAAGCAATATCAGCTCCACCCTTAACGATATTGCTTCCACATTCCAAGATCCTGGACTCGAGCCTCTGTAACAACAGCAATAAGAAGGATGACGACGGAAATTAATCAGGGATGACTGCCTGTGGGATAACACACGGGCAAGTAGAAAGTAGGAGAGCCAGTATAACAGAGAGTTTAAAAGAGGCTGACGAATAACGAATAGAGAATTTACAATTTGATGGTAATATGAAAGGAGCACAATAGACCGGTCACAATATTTGGGAATCGTGAAGGGGGTAAAAAAACCGCCCACAGCCCAAAACCAAACGTAAATCATGTGAAAGCGCAGTAAGTATAAACAATGTTGACATTTACTTTTAGTCAATTGTCTACATCGGGTTTCAAGGTTTGAAGAAGCGTATAAACCATTCATTTGGCATTTAGTCGTCAGTAAATCCCAAAAAGATCCCAATTTGCGCAAAAATCTCCTATTAGAGGATAAACCGGCGTCCCCAGGGACACAAGTGGTGGCCTGGAAATTAAAGCCAGTTCCGTCAGCGGTAGAGCCAGAATGCTAACCGCTACAGGAGTAACTAGGATCCGCGACATTCACGAAGCCTGTTCAACCTTGCCGCGCCAAGCAAGCAAGTTTCACTCGCGGCTATCCAGAATCCGCATACAAAACCGCTCAAAAAGCGTTGCTTCGTCTGGCGGCATTGCTAATGAGTACATCCCTTTGGGATACCGTTTGCGCGATAAGACTCTCCCTAATCAAACCGATCAAGATGGCTGTCGGCGTCCAATGGTTTCAAGTCTGGTTAATTGTGCCTCGGGGAAATTCAGCATGAGAATGACCTGCTTCCGAGACGGCTGAAACAAGACTAGTCAATTCCCTCATTTGACCCCACCAGTGGGGAGATCGTGATACATAAGAGGAATTAAAAGGCACCTCAGCTTATTTCCGTGGGTTTTCAAATTCCCTGTATTTGACTTATCGAGATTCGATTCAATGAAAGGTGAAATCGATTATCAGAAAATGCAACCAATACCTGAAGACTGCAGCTAGCCTTGACGCGTCCAATCACGAAGAGTTCGCCCTGCGACCCGAACACAACGCTGTAGACGTCGGCCCACAGGGGGAACGGTTGTGGGGTCAAGCACGACGTCACCCCAACCGAATGCTCAAGAGACCGCTTCTGCTGTCGCGAAGGTGAGCTGTCGGCCGAAAGTGGGGGCGACGTTATCTGGGTGGCCGAGAGGGAAAACAACGGTTAGAAATGCTCCGAACTGGGTGTGCGCGCATGTCTGGTGAAATCATATTTCGCGGAGTAAAATCAGCGAATAAAACAACGTTTTTTACTGACAGCACGGGGTTTGCAATTGTTTCGGGGAAAACTATCGGTTTCTCTCCGCTTTCTCTGTTAAAAAGTTTACTTTAATTGAGATTTACTCCCACAGTCGCGTGCACAAAGTCATGGAAAACGCGATCACCCCATCACCCCTGCCAACCAATCACTCGGCAGAGGTTCTGACGAGGATTCTAATTGTCGGCTTGAAAGATGTATCGTCCTGTTTTCTCTTTGAATCGAGAGGAATGCAATTTTCGCGGTGTTGTCCAATTGAGGTCCTTGAGATTGGTCATAGCTTGACAACAATGGCGTAGGCACCAATAACAGACTATTATTAGTAGCGTTTTGTTGTGTAGGGTGATTAATTGGAATCGGCTCGGATAATAGACGCTATTTTGGACAGCCCACGCACTCGAAAGGACACACAAAAAGCCGATTCAGTGTCACTCTCATTGTTGAAAAATTGTGACAGTTGTAGAAGCTAAATAAATGTGCAAAACAAACACGGCTCGCAGTATTTCGTAGAACGAGGCAATTCGAAGAGATCGCCCACCTTTCAGTAACGAAGGGACTCCCAGTGAACGGGCCATTGTTTTTCGCCACAAAGCATAGACGACAACAACAACAACAACAACAACAACAACAACAACAACAACAACAACAGGTATCGCTGTGCCAAAGTGACTTACCATGGACGGGGATCCGTTGAAATGGGGCCAGGGCAGTTCCCAGGCTTTCACAACACCATCGCCTGCTGTCGTGGTGAGTGCTATAAAATCCTGCTCGAATGCTGCTGCTGCTGCCGCTGTCGCCGTGTCGATGGCGAGGCAGTCTCGGGGGTGGTGTTGGGGGGAGACGGGGTTGGTGGCGGAGGGAGAGCGACAGAAGCCGAAGGGCGACAGACGAACACACGTCACGGGGGTGCCGTGCGCAGAGACGACTGCGATTTTGCACAATCCCGGTAGACTCCATAGCTGCAAAAATAGGGCGGACGTGAGACGACATACGTAAATCGTGCAAATGAGTTCAGCGTCAGTGAGCGACGTAGTTGGTTATGCATCCAAATGTATGCCGTACGACATGCTGTAAACGCGAGACCATTTCGGGTATTTTATACGGAGATCTCAAGGGATTATCCAGATGTGGAAAAATAAGACACCATTCTCGGGAACCAAAACCGTATTTTTATGCGTTGAAGCATTCCGACGCACATGGGACCGATATGACCGCGTCTGTTTATCCAAGAGATATTCCATTAAACAGTGCACTGGGATTGGTGTAATAGGCTGATAAGGGTAATCAGTGGCCAATTGTGGAGGAGGATTAGCCGACTGCTGCATGGATGTCGGCGTTTCCATGGAAACTCTTGGGAATCTCGTACAGGTAGCAGCCGGAGAAGTGGAGGGGTCCGCTTCGGCATCATCCAAAACCTGAGAGATGCTGGATGATTCAAGTGAAATCCGCCAACTGATCTCCAAGTTGGAGGAGTGAATGCGCACACAGCTACTCCGGGTGCAGAGCAAAGGAGGGGGGTATTTAGAAGAGGAGGAAGCTGGGTGGTGCAGCTTCGATTCGCCAGTCGACTATGCCCCTGCCCTCAAACACCTGGGCTCTACAAGCCTCCCGGATGGACAAGCGATGGAAGAGGTCAACAGCGCCAGGAATGCGCGCCAACAGCTAGATACGAGCCTGGGGGGACGAACAGAGATGAGCCTTCAGACTAGATTTCGCGTTTATCGCGACCCTATCCACTTCATCCTAACTAACGGCTGTGAAACCTGAGCATTGCCCGTCGAAGACATCGGGAGATTGGAAGTATTCAAATACCGGGGTTTGAGACTAATCTTGAGAGTGGACTGGCGCAATCAGCTCTATATAAACGAAATAAGACGTCGCTATGCAGACGCCGAGAAGCTGTCAACCCGCTTATAAACCGGTCTTTCGCCGCCACCTTGAAGAGGTTTACGCTGTCGGGTCGGTGGACAACGGCAAATGTGGATCAGCGCCCTCAAGGCGGACGTGGAACACTTGTGACTGCAGACTGTCTACGGGGTGTGTCGCTGGAAACAGAACAGAATCACTGTCTGTTCTGATCTGGCCTCCAATCGCCGCGCGTGGGAAGCTACGTGTTTCGATATCCAAGAAGCCGACTCATCTTCTGGCAGGAGCTAGCCGCAACTTTGAAGAGACGAAGAAGAAGAAGAAGAAGAAGAAGAAGAAGAAGAAGAAGAGTTCAACACCCTAAATATGTTGGTAAGAGACCACGGATGGCACGGGGGACGCCGTCAACTGTACGCTATTCCCAAGAGTCTCCGTGGGAACATCATCATCATCATCATTCATCCACGAGACAACTGATAACATAAACAAAAAGAGGAGACGAATGGCCTGTGGGGCTGAACCTACGATGGCGTGCCCGTTGGTGAGACCGGCGGCGAGAATGCAGCGTTTTCCAAAGGGCTGGCTATCAAGGGCTGTTATGGCAACCCCAGGAGGGCAGGGGAGACAGAACTGCGCACGACTTGATCTGACGATTGTCTCGGGATTCTGAAGGTCATCCAGGCTCCGCGGAAGGCTGTTCTCGATGGACCAAACCTAGAAATCCGCAAAGGAAAACGTTATCACAAAAAATCAAGTTCTACTTGGTCTGTGTGCACCCCTAAGAGCGATTACGTTTTTTCGTGTCTCAGAGTTGGGCAAAAACTCGAACGCTGCATCCTCTATGTTTGCACCACGAACATTTGGGGCAAATAGATGCGGGTTTTAGTACCACGAACTCAATGGCGAGTAAATAACCTAACTGTTTCGAGCATTAGGCATTGGCAAATGGGAATGCTTTTGGTGGATCAATTAGACTCTCTCGTAAACGAGCTCCTCGTGATAGAGAGTGAAAAACGCTGTGTTACAGTCATTTAGGTGAATTTGGAGAATTAACACGTGGACCAAGAAGAAGCGCGCATGACAGCGTGGATGAATAAATTAACGGAGACGTGACAGCCCCCTGCATCACCCGGATAAATCAGAGGAGAGTAAGAAAAAACTGTGAATTCTCGAGAACCCGAGACAACCAGAATTGTTCACAAAAATGGATATATTGGTTTTCCTCGAGAAATGGTAGGTTCCCTAACCGGTGTACATGGAGGAGAAGCTTTCTCCAAAGGGATGCGTGCACTGGCCCTCTAAAACGAGCGCTGGGTGTCTTTCCCCAAGGTATCTATTTTAATAAACGGTAGGCACGCTTTTGAATAAAACGCACAAGAGGCGATAACCGACTCCAACTCGATCCGATTTCCAAGGGATACATGCTATTAGACAGAGCAAATGAGGGCATATCAATGCGCCATTTCCAGAAACAAAACAAGAGCTAAACAATAGCAAAAACCACTTAAGACCGCAATTTAAAAAAAACAATTGGGGTGTACACCTGCCCGCTTAATTTGCATATTCGTAAATTATAGGTCAAATTATAAGCATGCTCTCCTTCTTCGTTTTCGAGTGAGTGGAAGTTCGAGTAAATTACATTGGTACGAAGAGTCATGGGAATGCAAGGTGGTATCTGCAGCCTTCGCACCATCACAACTACGGCGTGTATGTTGGTAACGGTGGATTCGGGTGGTGGTTGTGGTGAACAGAACTGATTTCATGACCGTTCAATCTTGGGTTAGATCTCTTCCGGTAAGGCTGCCAGCATCCCCAACCCCCACACCAGCTGAGGGGGGTGGGGTGGAGGGGAGGAGATATTAACCGAGAGTTTGAGTTCCTACCAATCGGTTGACGAGGTATGGGAATTTGATGACCCTAAATGACCACTGGATTGGCATGATGGACACTACGACGACCAGAAGTACAAGATTGCAACCCCGCGTTTCCTGTCTACGCCAGCCTTAATATAATAATTAAATTACATGACAATAAGAATAGTGGCGATAAGGTAGTATTAGAAAACAACGGACAGTCTCGTCTGGGGTTGTTTTTGCACATTTGCACATTTGCGCCATTTGCTACATCATGGAGTGAGCGGTTTCGGAAAACACCCTTGATGTCCCATATGAAGGGTTATTTGTCATTGGGGGAATGCTTTGTCCGTTTTAAATTAAATCCTTCGACAGACGTGTCTGCACCATTTATTACACGTATTACCAGGGGAAATCATTCTTCGTCGACGCTGTCATTGTCCTCTACATATTTCCCGGTCTCAGGAGCTGTTAAATTATTTTTAATTTAATGATTAAAGTTCGGGTACCCGTAGCTTTAATCTGCATCATCTACAAACACCCCTAAGACTGCTGAGAAAGTCTGTTATTTAATTCATTCCCGTAATGTGGGGACTAACACGCCGGGGTAAAAGGTCACCCCCGTCTGTTAACATTTTGTCGGGTCACAATCGAATCGGTTGAGTGACTCATTCCTGGCACTCCCTCATTGGCCGACCGGCCTTACTGCCTCCAACCTCTGCATAAATATCAAATCACGTCTGTTAATAAACGAAACTGTTTAGGACACTTCGCTAGAACTCCCATTTTAGCTTCTCTACACTGTCTTCCGATTGTTGGAGCGACGGTTAACGGGTTATAATATAATGAAAAAAAGTTCATATGATAGGAAACGAAAAAATAAGTTGAAGAGAAGCAAATGGCACTCGTCAAAATATGAACAGCAATTTGAAAACGATTACTTGAGCGCTTTGTCAAAAGCAGGTTTTCTTGGAGACACTAATTTGTGTCCAAAACCATCGATTTCACGGAAATTTTGCGCGAATTCCATACATGTTGAAAATGTGGGGGAAAAAGTCTAGCCACGTTTTAATATGCATACAAATCCATTCTCGGGGTTTTACACTTTCGTTCTCGTTGTGCATAGAGATTTTTGTGCTGTGATAGGAAATAAAGTCGTATTCTCCAACACCAAAATCTTTTTTTTTGTTCTGTCGACCTACTGACACAAAAGCAGCGCTGCTTTACTGAACCGAAGCCGACAAACATCGTCTCTCCCCCTAACGACACATATTACGGCGAAGACTACTGTGCTGACTTCTCTCAAAATCCCCCTTTGTGATCAAATTACTTAGATTACCACATTGCATGTGTATTAAGTGGGTGAATAATTGCCTGTCTTTTAAAAAATGAACATTATAATGATTATTTGTTGCAAACCGTTTTTAAAACGCCCATTCGACGTCTACGAGACACAGAGCTTACGAACCTCCGTATTTCGACGCAACAATGCCCGAGAGGTGGAAAACTGAAAGCTTGGAAAGATTGGAACGCAAAGCGCACGTGGAACGCTTGGGACTGCAGTTGGTCGACGGAGCTGGTTGGCCGCTGGACACAGAAGTGGAGCGACATCGCCGCGTCTGGGCGCCTACAATCGGCGACATTCATGAAGCCGGTTCACCCTGGTGCAGGTGAAAGCCGTGCCATTCAAGTATTTGCAGACCGGCTCGTCACTCCTATTGCATACTGTCACCCCCCACCCCGTTCTATCGGACTTTTGCAATGACATTTCGGGAGAATATGTTTACAGGTGGCCTGACATAGAAATCGCACCCAGTTCCCTTAGCAACGGAGTGTGGATGCTGAACGCTACACGACGGAACCGCGACAGTTCAAAAAACGTCGACCCATCGTCTGTTTTTTTTTAAATAAAACTCTAAACACTCCGATCGCTGTGTCTAGACAGCTACAATCCAGGGCTTCACGCACCAGCAGGAAGCTATAGTCGCACAAATAACGCAAGCGTAGCGGTTTGGCTATTTCTAATGAGTATCTCGGCCACATTCATGAAGCCGGTTCACCCTGTTGAAGGAGACAGCCGTGCCATTTAAGTATTGTCAATATAATCTTTCCAGTTTTATGAAATTGAAATTCTGAGGTAAAATACCCGAAGCCGAGATTATTGGACAAGAGGTGAGCTTCGTGTTCGTAACTGGGATTCGAAGAATTTAATTATGAGGTCAAGGGATTTGACTCGTCTAACAACTCCCCGACATCAGCTACCTACCCTGGAGACTACCCCGGACTAATGCGGGCTTGTTATCCTCTAGGCAGGCCTGTATGCGAAGTATCAGAGATGAATCTTTATAATAAATCGCGTTTCTACTCACAATACCTTGACTTTAAGAACGCGTCGCTCAAATACCGTGAAGAGTAGCACTGAATTCGGTGACCGTGAATGGAAAAATGTGCGAAAGAGTGCCCACTGGCTATAGCGTGGCAATTGTTTGCTGTAGATCGGAGTTTCTTTTAGACCGTGACCTTTCCGGCATTTCAGCCAAGCCCGCGCCCTTTGTTGGGGCCAGGGGTAACAATTTGTCATTTGCAACAACGGGGAGTCGTTAATGAAAGGGCATTGCTACCACTAAAACAAAGATGGCGGTCTCGGAAACATTTCACGAAATAAACAACTCAGACAACATCCAGGTGTGGCCTCCGTCTTTACTTTGAGGAACTGAGCTCATCTTTAAAGGGAGGAGCCGAAGAAATGGGCCACTCAGAGTCAGGCAGAAACAACAACAGGCTAACACAACAACATCCGGCGTGGCAACCATCTCTTCATCAAGAACTGGGGATCCTGGGTTCAGGTTTCCCGGAGAACTCACACAAGGAACAAATCGCGGTCACATTTACAGTCGACTTGAAAACAACGAAGATGAAACATGAGCAGAACTCACTAGAACAAAATTATCGATTGCCGCAGCTAAAAGGGGATTGGCTGGCGGGACCCATCCACCGGGATCCACGGGCACGGTCGATTGACTTGGCCAATGGATGAACGTGCATATCCTCGCAACCTTCCCGTCTTTGAAAGCGGTCTTCATCAATTCGGGATCACTGTGTGCCTGCAACGAGGAAGAGGGGTAAATAGCTTCACCGTAGCACACTGCCCGATATGATCGGATTCTAAGACCTCATTTAACCAGTAGAGTTGCACCGCAACGCTGCAACAAAACAACCACACACTTTGTCCGGTACGACTTACACCCCTTAAATGCAGAGGGTATTCTAGACACAACCCTCTCGGGGGGTTCACAGCAAAGCTGCAACATAAATGATAACAAAATAACAACTCAGCAGAAACCCCTCCCCCTCGTGATCCATCATTTTGCGGTTCGATGTTTTAGGCCTGGATAATTAGTGAAATCCCGGTGCATGATCAGATCTGTACGGAAGGTGATAAACGAATCCCTTCACACACGGACTTCGTCTTCATCTCCCACAATTGTTGGAAGAAACCAGTCAATGCTCCTCAACACGGTTGGTCTGTCACGAAATCTACACCCCCTCTCTTCGTGGGCTAAACCCTCGCGTTATGAGTCCGCTAAAACAAAGCAGCAACAGGCGGGCTTTTCCTTCACCTCCTCGGAATTCTGGATGCGGCCCGGCCAAAGCGATCATGTGAATGGAGCAACCCTGAGTCATCTGAAAAAACGGTTGTACGTTATCAGCGATGCGCAAACAGAGTGTACTAGTTTGCAGGGCTGTTTAATTGCAAGAAGCATTGTGGGCTCTAGTGTTACAAAGACGTATGTTCGTACACAATAAGCTCGGCGAAGAGGAATCTCATCACTTTTCGACTGTAACATTCACTGATTTATTATGTGATCAAGTGTTTCCATCTAAATTAAAACGTATTCGTCTGTCCTTTTGCGCGCATGAATGAGAATACAGCATCTCTGAGGTTATTATCGTGTGGAGAAAAAAAAGCAATTACAACAACACGACTATCACAATGAGTTTGTGATCAGATTCCGAAAATGACAATGTACCATTCTTTCAGACTCACGCCAGTAGATTACCGTTTTCGCCTATTAGAACAAAGGAAGAATCTCTACGAAAGACTATTGCGTAACACAGACTATTTCGAACAAAAAATGTATTCCTTATAGCAGTGGTTCTCAACCTTTTTTCACTTGCGACACACTTGGGATATCGGAAAATGTTTGCGACACACCTTAAGTAAATAAAAAAAATGATATCGGTTAAACTTTATTTTCAACGTTTAAATTTTTAATGCGATGGCGGCTTCAGGCCCAAGAATCGTTTCAACCACAATTGCAAGCGCACCAGCGCTTATTGTTTCACCTTCAGAGTGCTTTTCTTCAAATATGAACGTATATCTATTTGAATTTAAATACAAGCTGAATTATAAGTTAGAAAAGAAATGTTGGAGTTCAAAAACCCCAGCATTTTTGAATACTTTTCAAAAATCTCGCGACACACAGGTTGAGAAACACTGCCTTATAGGGATCGGGCCTGGTCGAGGCACGAATATTGCAATATATAGAAATCATTTAAGCTACGCAAATATTAGAGCGACGAAAAAGGTCGAACGCGAACTATGGAAATCTGGAATCCAGTTGATTCGGGTGGTGGGGCTTGGTTCATTTGGTCTTGTGACCATCTCCCGTCTGAGGATGACACTTCAGCGGTGGCGAAGAAGAGGTCGAAGCCATACCGGGTACGTGGTTACCGTTGATAGTTTTGCAGCGGTCTCGAATGACGCGGAGCTCCTCCCTCTCTCTCACACACTCTGAGACAGGAAATGCATGGGGCAGCCTGAATTGAGATAAAATCGGATTTTGGCGATTTTTTCTGGTGACAGCACAACGTCGCCTTCTTTTGCGCCAATTCATAATGGATGTCAGCCGACTAGGGCGAAAACACACACACACACACACACACACACAATCCATCTGCAGTTGTTTAGTTCTCGATAATAGCAGGGGGCTAAAGGCAGAAAAGGATGACGGAAACCGTCGGTATCGTCCGGAATTTAATTCTAACGTGTGGCATCTGCTGGCCAAGTGTTGACGGGCACTCCCAATAAAAAAACCGTGTTTAGACACAACCCCCAACATTTGGTCTTTGAATATTGGAGTGAGACTCCTCCTCCTCCTCCTCCTTCTCCGTAGTCCTGTCTGCGGGGATCTGCCTAAACCCCTTGTCCATCCATCCATCCAATCCAGTCTAGTTTCTGGCAAACACGGCCGCGTTAAGACGTCGTCCTGGGACCTCGGTTAAAGTAAAACCAATCTCATTATCCTACGAGAACGACTTATTAAGAGGTAATGTCAACAAGAGTTAACGAGGAGAGGCCTGTCCCGTCGCTCTGCGCCCCAATTAATGCGATCAACAAGATTATATAAGTACTCTTAGTGTCTCAATGAGGCATGCGTCGAAAGGCATTATGCCTCGGCACATTTGGTCAGCCTTGTTTTTGCCCTTCCCGTGAAGATGCCGTTGGATGTGGGAGGCTGTAAATGGCGGAAGGGGTCTCTGTCTCGACTGAACTCCATACAACGGGTTTCATTAACAGCAGGAAGAGCCGGGAGCTATGTGCCGCCATGCACACACCGCAGACATTCCCAGGTTATCAATTTCCGCCTTTTTTGGTGCGCTTTATCGAAAGGGCCTCACAAGTTTACACTTTTAGGGTTTCATTTCTCGGAAAATTTCTTGCAAATTTCCAGTATTCGTCTTAACTTATTCTGCATCTTCTATGTAACATCGCCACTTCCTGTGCTAATTAATTGAAATTTTTTTGAAAGCGAATACCATTATCATTATGATTATTCGGATAAGCGGGGGTTAAAACTACTGTCGATTAAGTTGTCTTCTCGGGAGCCTACACGATGACAGAGCGTCGGTAGAAAAAAAACACATTTCAACCAAGATTACGGATAGTTAGGTGGATCCTAGCCAAATCGTACGCAGATCTAATAACGACTGTCCAATGAGAGGAGGGATGGTGATAGACGACTCACCGACAACAAGTCGAGCGGTGAGCATTCGAAGTGCGGACGCGGCGTTCGGGTACTTATTGGTGCCGCAAAGAATGGTTCGCTAATGAGTGACACCGCTGAAGCGATGCACGTGGCCCAGGAGATCACGTCCAATGAGAAGATCCAGAGACGTCCATTGGTCAGCCAGACGGCAATGAGAGAGTCGTCCAGGGATATTGTGGCCGTGACGACGGCGTGTCTCCTCGACAGGGTTCCATCACCGTCGCAGATCTGGAGGGGAATCTGGAGCTCGCGGCTTTTAATGAGAGTGAACTTGGGCGGTGTCTTGGAGAGGATGGAGTAGATGGTGAGGGTGGTTGGTTTTGGGGGTGTGAGTGGTAATTTTTCACACATCGTCTCCGGGCTGGGACCTAAATGTATCCGGCGTCTCAGAGTGGCATCGGAGGCCGTCTCTGTGCAAGGAGGGGTCTGGACGTTGTCGGAGAACAGAAGAGAGGTTCCCAGAGGCGAAAGTGAGATACAGTGTTGCACTGAACACCCGTCATCAGGACTATCGGCATCCATTGTCTGAAGTGATTACAAGGAAACAGATATCCAATGAAAACGCCCGGTTAATGGCAGTTTCCGTACCGAGATAAACCCGGCCGGCTTTCCAACAACGAAATAAGACGCCGCTGCGCAAACTCGTAGAAGCTGTCAAACCTTCTGCAATTCCGTCGACTGGAGTAGTTCGGCCTCGTTCTGCGGAGGGCAGACAAGCACCCTTAAAACCGGTGCCTCTCACCGTCACCCTGCAAAGTGGGCGACCGAAAACGATGGCATGGGACGCATGAGCGGTCGATCTACGGATTGAGCTGTTGGAGCCAGAACTGCTCAAGAATCTACCCCTTCCGGGAAGCCTCCGATCGCCGTGCATGGATGGCGACATCCGTGGAGCTGTCGGTTCATCCTCTCACGGGAGATGATGACGGCGATAAAGAAGAATAAGACATAAAAACCGTTTTGAGCGCTTTCATCATGACTGTAGGCATGCTGTTTATGCTGACCTCCAAGTTGGTTCTTTCTGCAACCCTTTATTCAAATGACCTCACCCTCCTGTCTGCGTGCGCCAATCAGCAGGCGTCACGACAATCGCCCCACTTCAAAACCAATACCTCAACTCTCTCAAAACACGTTCCCTTAACTGACAGCGTAAATACATTAGATGCACCAACCAATACATTTGGTAAATATGTCTTGCCTGTTGGGAGACTTGAGTGCTAGCTGTCCTTGATTGGGTGTTTCTCCTTATCTCGAACGACCCCGGAAGGTTAGCCAACACTGTGGGCGCCACTGTGTACGTGGGAAAGGCGTCTTCCTGTAAAATCGGCGAGGCACTCCTCTGATTGCCCTGGCTGTAGAAGTCCGACTGCATGGGTGAATAGCTTCGTTCAAGCGTAGGGGAGTCCGTCAAACGACCCCCGGTTGCCACATCGAAGAAGACCCCCTCATGAGAAGTCATAAGAGGGGATGTCTCGCCCATTTCAAGGTCATCGTCGTCCACGTCGATTGTGCTCACGGGAAAGTGGGTGTCTTCTAGGATGGCGTTAATCCTAGAATTGTTGAAACGCTTGGGGGAGACAACGCCGGCGTCAAGTGGAGGAAGTGTTGACACGCTGGAGTGAAAAAAAGGCGTGCATAGGTATTGATGCGCACATTAGGGAAGCGATGTTGAGGTCTAGCTTACATCATTCGTCCATCTGCCCCGCATGAAATGCAGGACGTGTTACCTGGTAACAGTGAAATGGCCACAACGGCTACAGAAGGATTGTGGACCTAAAATAAGGCAGCACGCGTTTACTGAATATACGCTCTACTTTCGTGCAGTTAGTAGAAAGGTTGCAGTACCTGGTGAACCGCTACCTCGTAGCCCGAGGTAACGTCCAAAATGATGATACGACCATCGGAGGTGCCGACAAAGCGCCGGTTTATGGATAGATCTTCACTCGGCTTTGTGCGTCGGCGCAGAGATGGCGGCAGGATAGAATAGTCGGTTTCAGCTGCCGTGGCGGTAATTTTGTCTTTACCGGTTCGCGTGGCCCAAACCAATTCAGAACCGGCACTGTTGACATTGCTAAATTTGAAACAACAACATTATCAGCATTCTTATTGTCTTATCTTCCCGTACCCCGTACAGGGGGCAGGAGTCATAGGCGAATGGATTTTTTTATATTTTGGTGGGGCCTCTCTGTGACCCCTTTCGCAGCATCGGTCTGCAAAGGTTGTGCGTGTACAGCTAACTGCGTTTTATGCTCATTATGGTCTGTAACGGTCTGGCAGAAGTCCGTGATGTTTCGAGGGCATTAGGTTGGAGACAACTAACCTCCAAAACCAGTAGTATCTCGGGGTTGGAACCGGCGCATGTTTGTGCGTCGACAACACCCCACTGCCGTCTTCGCCTCCTCCCAGGATACTGACGGACTGCTTGAAGACTGCGTTATCCGGCGGGAACATCAGACCCAGCTGGATCAAGTCAAGACCCTTCACAATCAGGTCCTAATAATAATAATAATAATAATAGTCAATGGTATGATGGTGATGAGGGTGTTTTTGTAAAAACCTTCAAATGGGGTGTATCGGGTTCAAATAAGCGATGTACGACAACGGGAGGCGATGTGATTGGTGGGAAACTACAGTCACTGGCTATTTGGTCGACTGAGCGGGTGAACTCAGTTTGATAACTCCAAAAAAACCCTTCATGTCAAACAAACCGGGCTTGGGGTTTTTTTCGAATGTCGCAATCAAAAAAACAATGCAAGCGTCTCATTTGCGTTCTGATTAGCAGTTTTGACGAAGCGTAATTGTTGCTGAGACCCATCTTGAGGTTTTGGATAGCACTGATCTCGGGTTACAGTCTCCGAGTGGATGCGTCCCGTGAAGGCTGCGGCCAGGATGCCCAAGAGCTCGGAAAGAGGTTGCTATAAACCACCGATTTGAACAGTGCTAACATGCCGAAATGGCCATACGCGTCGTCGAGGGCTGACAGCCCGACCTGACAGACCTCGTGGAGAACTCATAAACGACACAGTGCAGCAACGATGAAACCGAAATTAGTGTGTCCGAAGGGTTAGGGGGGTCTGGAAGGGGGCGTTGCTAGGACGACCCAAATATTTTGGAAAAGAACCGATTGTCCAAGACAACGATAATCGTCTGTTTTTATCGCTTTTCCTTCCCCACCTTCCGTGGAAGTCGTGTGGAGCCGGTGGTGCGGTGTCTGTCGAGGGCATCGCCGGCTGCGGCACGAAATGTCGGTGGGGAGGGAGAGGCGTGGCGTTGTGAGGCCAAGAAGGTGTCCGGCGTCATGCTCAGACGCCTATTGGCGTTGCCGCCGACCCCCGACGACCTTGGGGCGCTGCTCATGTCGCAGAGGGAGCCTGGGCGCGTGGGCGATCGAGCGCGCAGGTGCAGCTCACGCACCAGACGGTCGGGGTTGACCAGCTGATAGGCGGTTGTCTGCAGGAAGTGGAGGTACATGTGCCTGGGGCGAAGGGAGGGGAAAGACCGGTCAAACGGGTGATGTTAATCACTCCCCTGCGCGCGAGGTAACGAGAATAGGCCTGTGTCTGATTAATTAATTTAGACATATAATCCATGAAACTCCCCGGAAAACCAGACGGAAGAGTTGATGCGATTCGTAAGCCCCTGCCCCCCTCCAGAGCTGAAAATCACCGAGAAGCGCCTCCTGTCAACACTATATAAAACTGGAGATGTCCGTTCCGATGTGTATATAAGCCAAATAGAATTACTTGGGACGCAGTGGCTACGTTCTCGTATACCCTCCATTCTTCACGCGATGCTGCATCAAAATCAGGTTAGGGTTTGTCCTCGGACGCCAGCTTGGTTTTCAAGACCATCTAATGTGCACGCAATCCTTTATACTTATAGATCAACGTGTGTTTTCTCGGTAAATTACTGGAGCCCCGAATGCGGTCAGTGAAATCACGGTTGCATGACGAAGATAAAAACAAAGGGTTATATTTTCGATTTAATTTGTGGCAGGAATAGTAACTCACAGCGACCAGTATTATCACAGTCTATGCGACGTTTATGTTCGCCAGGGCCCATTCAGACAATGCAACGAGATCACCCCAAACCATAAACGTGATGTACATTGTCGTCTTCATATTGACAAGGACTCGGTTTTTGTTTGTGATAGCACTGATAGGAGTTTGATGGGTTGAATTCTGCGGAATTCTGCAATATTTCCCTAGCAGTTGATAATGGTTGTAATACATCTCAAGTAATACATTGATGCAGTTTTAATCACTACTGCGGAGATCTGGGTCGGTGAAACAGATGGGTAGAAAAGAGGATGTTTGCCATAAAATCTTTTATCGCTCGATACTAAAGATGAAAATGCGATGAACAGACAACTGCAGACGCGCCAACTAGATATTTGTGTGATTAGCTTAGGCGCTGTCTCGACATCCGTTATCGTGGCGGAAAACATGATGAGGACGTGACCGTAATCATTATTATTCTGATGCGTTCTCGGGGAACCATTGGCAAGCTCCTGTCTGATCAGTCGGCAACGGCATGGGATCGGGTCGTTGGGGAACCACCGTTTAGAAGTGTAAAATAAGTTGAAAATATGGGAAAGAGCACATCGTCCTGCATCACACCGCTGCCATTGGCCAGGGAATATAATAAAATAGGAAAAAATGTACATAAACGTGAAATAAACCATTTCTTCCCTCTTCAATTCGTTCAAATCGAAGACGCGCCCATAACCCCCCAATAACTGGCAGACTCACCAGACATCAATTTTTCCATATTCCTCAAACACGGGTCGATAGCGTCGAAAGTCGGCGACGACTGCCGAGGAGCCGAGGATCAAGAGGCTGGCACAGATGAACTGGAGGTCCGTCATGAGGTCAATGAGACCGCCCAGGTGTCCGCTCTTTAGCATGTGCTCGCCAATGGCGCGGCAGAAGTAGGCGTGGGTCTGCTTGAAGTCGGCCAGATGCGCCCACTGGCCCCCGAAGGCCGTCTTGTAGTTTTCCAGGAATTGACAGTAATAGGCCTGTTGGGAGAGCAGAGTGGAGGTGAAGGTGACCTTTCAGGCATCTTAGGGTTTGCCCGATCACACGAGTTAGGATACTTTGCGTTGGGTCAGTACCCTGCATGTGTGACGCACGGAGAATTGCCAGGGTTGCTGGAATCTCGGGTGGCGCCGCGGATGCAGCCACCTGTACAATATTGCCCAGATTTGATGGGGTAGGATGGCCCAGATTCCTGGTTGATATTTCCAGGGAGATTATGGGGAGGTTTTTTTACAGGTGACGGTGTCCCCAGTGCCACCCGAAGATGCACAGTTGCCATGCACAGGTTGGCGCCGTCTGAGGACTACTTAAAACGCGGATCGGCACTGTCAAAGCGGACGCAGCGCGCCAGGAAACTAAACTGGATCACAATCTGTTTTGGCATGGCCTCCGATCGCCGCGTGTGGGCGGCTTCGATTCCTGACATCCATGAGGCCCTGGCAGGAGCTAGCCGCGCCAAAGAAGACCCGGAGATGTTGAAGCGACTGACGCCGAGTTTGCTGCTGGTTAGTCCGTGTTACTCCTTTCACAGACGCGTCACTTGGTTCACCGCGAGCTGCTCCTTAAGTAGACACCTCACGGGACGGTTTAGCGCGTGGTTGGTGTTTTTTTTCGAATTGGGATTTCTTGCCTAACTTTAACTTCTTCATCAATTCGAAATTGTGTCAAATTAGGATATTTCGGCCGACATTGAGTGGAAATGTCGCGAAATGGTTAAAAAAATCACCGCGCAGTCATTATGACATTTGTCGCTCGATACGGTTATTTGAGGATCGTAACTATGCGTTTGCCGTTATGGTGACATTTCATGTTTGGATCAAATGTTTCTGCTAGCCTAGTCTAGATCTTGTTAACCGAGACGATTTCACGCTTTCAAAAACAACTTTTAGATGCGCTTCGTGACGCAAAAAGCGAAGCAACGGACCAAATCTAGACTAGATTCAACATTCACAGGCCAGAAAGGCCGTTCAAGGGTCCTTGCTGACGACTCGCTGGATGACGCACTTCACCGAGCAAAGGTCAGAGGTGCCAAGCCCACGAAAATCACCCGAGCAACTGGTTCCAAAGATAACTGATGCAAGTTTCGAAAAATTAATATCCAGGCGAACGACGCCGACGAGAAAGGACAGTTCACCTGTTGTGTAGCGATGGGGACGGTGTTTCGCAGTAGATCCAGCTGGAGGTTGGTTAGGGCGAAGACGCTCTGGCCCATGGCGATATCCCACTTGCACTGGACCAGCGAGTGGCGATGGAGGCGCTGGAGCAAGTCCTCGGCCTCCTGCTTTGAACACGACCAGTAGATCGCGAAGACCTTCGGGGGGAAGAAGGCAAAAACATTAACAGCTAAAACAAGAGGTTGTTCATTTGGCGTTCGTGCAGAGCTTTACGGCTCGCGGTGGCTCGGCGTTGTAGCCGTCAGCATCATAGCTCCGTTTGTGAGGCACCTCGGTTCGGTTCCCAGATTCTCGACCAAATATTGCCGAGAATCTTCATGGTAAACACGCAGGTTTAACCTCTAGTAGGGGAAGATAGCCGAGCTAATAAGGTTGTTCGTAACGCAAAGGTTGGATCTATCATGTCAACCATGAGAGAAAGAGATGAGATTCAAATTGTGGGCAACTGGATTACTATTAGTTCGATGTATTTTTAAACCTCTAGACAGCTAGCCGATATGTTAGTCTGTTCCCATTTAGATGAGTCTAAAGCGCAGAATTACGCCGGCAATCCAACCGCATAACATTGAAGAGTTCCTTCTTGAATAGGAACATTAAATCCTCCAAAGCATCACCTCATAAGAACAATCACGCCTTTCTTTTCTTTACTGGTGTCAGATTGGATTTGTTCCTCCTGGACAATGAACCGGCTTCATGAATGACGTTTCAACGACCACCCTTGACAACAATGCATAAAAGAGATGTCGCCAGTGCCACCCGCTAGTACATCATCCAACGAGTGGAGCCCACACGGAGGCTGTCTTAATGCGGGGTGATGCCGCAACCGGGTTTCACCACCACCATCACCCAGCCTCCTCCAAGTTGCCCAATTTCAGACGCGCACCGCGTTTTGAACCTAAGAGGTGTGGCTCCGGTCTGTCTCGGTCCTTCCGCGAGCAATCAATTTTCCCTCTTTTCAAATGAACATCACGATTTATACAAGTTTCTAAGGATAAAGGGATTATCCTCCTCTAGCAGATGACAAGTCGTTTTAGAATAGGAAAAAAAAAGAGGAGTGATTCTAGATCGACCGAGAAATGGAGCTGAAGATTAGCTGTACCGTGTTATGGGCACAGACAAGACGGTAGAAAACACAATGTATTCACACCAAACGCCACGATCAATGCGTCATACTCTTGTCCCGCTGGAGACGAGGGGCGCGGATGCGGTTGTCTATTTTTAGTAACCGGAATTAGTCATATGAACCCTGGATAACTAGGCGTCTTAGAAAGTATGCGTAATGCAGTTTTTACAAGTCATTACAGCGGTTGATTCAGACAACAATCTATAAATAAAACGCGTTTTTCATGCACAAAGAGGACGTGGAAAGAGTGGCGTGTCTGGCCGAAGGCGTCACGACAAACGTCACATGGTGGCATACTAGTTGTACTTTTAAGCCAGCCGAATTATTGGTGTGCGGAAATCCAATAGCCGAAATGACGTTTCTCATCTGGCTAGCCACGATACCTCTCATTCTTCATCAAATTTACCAACCTCGGAAACCAAAACATCGGGTTTTGAGAAAAAAATAGAAAAGTGAGGGCAACATATTTAAAAAAAGCATTACAACAATAATTCGCAGTCATTTATTCACAGTATCGTTTCTCCCTCTTAGCATAGAAACCGTTGACGATTTGTGTTAAAACTCGTTTACGCGCTGATTTAACTGTAGGAGTGCATAACGAGCGTCTCGATAAAATTAGTTAAAATGGCTTCTAAAACCCCCGGAAACGAATCAGTAGCGGGAACTGGGGTACAACAGAAGGTTGCGTCGTCGTTTGTGCCACCACGTCTGGCATCATGGAGGCATTTTCCTGAAAAGTTATGGTGCGTGCTGATAAGACTCCAATCGCCGTCAACCACGTTTGGACCGCGGTGGCAACTCTAGTCTTTGCAGCATTCTTATAACATTATCAACACAACCATATATATTGGCGCGCGTTTTGGATTGGGCCTTTCAATGGCCGCCATTTCCGTTTGCCAAACTGTTTATACTTCGTAGGTGAAATTGGCCTTTCTTGCAAATTTACTTCTTTACTTATTCTGCATTTTCTACGTATAATAGTCACTTCCTGTAACATTTTTGTTTATTGTAAATTTTAATGCCGAAGTTTTGGTCCTCGTGACCTTAATAAAGCGAATATTATTATTATTATTAACCAGAGTCCTTGGGTCGTGCTTTATAGTTGTGTATTCAGACAAGACAATGCGATATTAACGCGAAACATTCAGCTGATACATCCCTAGATATGTGTCCAGAATTTCACGGGACTCTAATGTACCCTAGCACGCCAATTAAAAGAGATGTGTGCGTCACTGTGTTGAGCCTTTCAGCGGCCTTTACTCCTTTGACATACATTACTGTGGCGGTCGAGTCGTCTTCGGGCAACGACCTTCCACTGAACGCTTCAAACTGCGAATCGGCGTAAACTAGAACCGTATCAAAACCGTCGTAGATGCCAGTATGGTCCTGTCATAGCATTCCTTGGTCTTTTAAAAGAGTCTCGTTTTCTAGCGGGTAATCTATGCACTCAATCCAAGACACCAATATTCAACACAATTTCACTTGTTGTCCCTTCATAGCCCCTGCAATCCCATCCATTCTCGTCCGTCTCTATGTAAATCGACCAATACATAGGCGGTACCGTTTAGTTCGAACAAGAGGGGTTGCTCTTGATGCTCATGGCTGAATAAAACGATCAAGGCAATTTTGAAAAAAATCATTACGCCCAGGATTCTAAGTACCGTTGCCGAGTAGCCTATATTCGCGCGCCCATGAATAATCGCCTACTACGGCAAAGCGTCCAATCAAAAAAAATGTTTTTAACAAATGTGAGAATCCGTTGTCACTCTACATCAAATCATATGAGAACCTTGAACGCTGACGCGTGGCTTTAAAAAATGCCCCCACCCCCCCCACTTTTCCCAAACCTTCTCACATGAACCACGTGATGGCGCTGATTCATGATCGTTGACGCCCTGTGTATGCATGTGTGGCAGATCATAGATCAACTTACGTCTCCGGTGAGTGGGCAGTCGTCTTCAAATATAACGAATTGTCTGTAATGCTCCAGGTCAGTTGACGTCAACCGGGAGAGACTGGCCGCAACCGACTACAAACAAGAGAGACACAACAAGTTATAAGGGTGTTGCTGTGGTTGAAGAATCACACTGCTGACTCGGCGTGGGAAAGTGAGAAGAGGGTTGTTCCCGGATCCACAGAGATCTCTCCACAAATGGCGGAGGAAATGTTAACGCACATGAACAGACAACACTGTGTCCATGCGTGTAACCTTGATCCGCCCCATACTAACCGGCGGTTGCGAAGAGCTGGGACCACTACGCATCGAAGACACCAGAAGGCTGGAAGCAGTCGACCATTGGTGTCTGGATTAGGTCTCAGGCGAAGAAATAAGACGTCGTTGCCTGGATACCGAGAATCTGTGCAGCTTGCTACGACTCCATGGGCTGCAGCGGTTTGGCCACAACATCCCAAAAAGGGTGCGATGGCTAGCCCCATCTCTCTGTTGGTGAGGGACCCGGGTTCGATTTCCAGGTCAGGCCACCTCGGATGCCACCTTGAAACATCTTTCCCGAGAAACTGCATGGCAAACCGTCAGTCAGTTAATCCTCTAGCAGAAGAGAGCTGCGCCAAGCAGACGTGTAAGATGCGACCAACAAATACGGTGTGCGTCATTAACACACATTCGATTCGAGGTCTTTTGCCCCCTCATCGTCGACGCGTAATTCGCAGACAACCAACTACACACACAGGCGGGACAAGGGCGGGAAATGGCCGCTTTTCACCGAAACAACAGACCGCCCGCGTGCGTCCGTAAGGTTTGGACCAGTCTATGCGAACCAAACAAGAAGGCCTCCTTTCCAGATAAACTAAAGGGTCTTTCAAAATCGAGTTTCTTTTTCAAATTCATATTAAACACCCATCTTGAATGTTTATTAGTGAAAACGGTAGAGGGTTTATAACTGCTGGTCTATTGTTGATTATACGGATATTGACGACACGTGGTTTGTACAAGGCGGTGTGGCATGGGACACACAGCCAACGAAACAATTAATTTGTCGCTGACTAAATTCCAGGGAAGAATAATCCCACGAAATTGTAAAGCAATTTGGCCGCCAAGATGGCCAGATTTAACGCCTCTGATCTATTTTCTGTGGGTGATCTCAAGGATGGAGTTTATGCAAATAAACCCGAACCAATTGAATCCTTGAAGAACAACAATCGGCGCGAAATTTCCGAGATAGAGTCCCAATTCAGTCATCAAACACCAAAAGAATCAATATCTGTAACTGTACGCGCTGGCGAAATTAGCTAAATATATCATTTACCATTGTAATGGTAGGTTTTCTACTACTTATATCAATGGACAGATGGTGGTTTTCCATGCAAAATATGTTTAATTTTTTACTTCTTTTTTTTATTTAAATTTGAAAAAAATAAACTCGAACTTGAAGGATTTCTATGACCAGGCAACCGGAAATCAAATAGACCGATTTAAAAAAAAACAGAATTTAAGGGAGGTAACGACGAAGAAGGCGCCACAAATCCAACTGACTTATAGACACACCGCCGGAAGTGTATACCGTTAACTGGCTGCCGGTGTCCTCGTTAAGGTGTCTCTGGGTCAGTCTGGATTGATTTGTCGGGGAAACAACGACGAAACCTGCTTGTCTTCTAGGAGGTAGCCTTACGGATTTAATGTTTGACGACGTTTTACAGCGTGCTCACACAAGGGTATACTCGAAGATAATCTTGTTTCCGGGCTCAGCGCCCGGAAGGGTCGAAACACTTCAATTTTGAGGCTGTCGTTGGAGTATCATGCAAACTGATGTTTCTTGGTATGCCGGAAGGTCATGCACGAGACCAATTTGTAAAGCGGACTGCAGTGATCAACTAATCATCTAACGACGAAATAAAACGATGCGGCTTAAACCCGAAAAGCAGCCACCTTCCTACAACGCCATCTGCTGCATGTATATAATTAAATGGTGCTGCGTTCAGCATCCTAGCTATGTTGGTGGGGGTTCGATTATCAGGTCAGGCCATTGCGGATGGCACTGGGGTTGCCGACACCTGTGAAACATAAACCCGATAATTTTCATGGCCCCATGAAACCGGTTTATCCTCTAGTAGCCGCGCAAATTTGTATATATATCGCCATGTGACCGGTTAAACCTTTAGCATTAGACATCAGCATCTTAAACCTGCGTATCAAGAAATACTTAGGTAGGTACTTTCAAAGCGGACGTAGAGCGTTTGGGGCTGGAGTATGTCTACGGCGTTCACCGCTGGAACCAGAGCTGGACCCAAATTCTCCCAGACACAGCCTCCTTTCGTGGGCAGTCCGAGCCATTGATGAAGGCCGATCATCGTCTAGTAGGAGATGGCTACACAAAGTAAGCAAGTTCCCGCTGTAGACCCTTCCCTGGAGGATTTATCTAAGGATCCCAAGAACCAATGAGGTGGGGAATAAAAACGACTGATGGGATTACGAGGGGAGATCAATAGGCTGTCGGCTCACCTGTTCGAATGACTCGTAGGCATACGACGAGAGGTAGCAGATGCGTGTCCAGTCGAAAATGATCTCTCCATGATTGGTCCGGAAGCCGCGCTGGTCGAGGTATCGAGAGAGGCAGAAGGAGGGCGAGGACATCAGACCACCAAGGAGGCTGGCGGCTAGGGGAGAGCCGCGACAGAGGGTGGGAATCTCGAGATGGGGGGCACCTGGGCCAACGAAGCAGTCGCGCGACATCGACGCTCGCGCCGCCATCAACCGCGCCAAATCTTCGTCCTCGACATCCGGTTCTACGCACTCCTGGAAACATAGACAGGGATATATAGAACTCACTCGGGTCCCAAATAACGCGCAGATCTCCCATCAGGTATTTCTAGGTAATGAGGCATCACCATAGCGGACTGGTGTGAACAGCTGCCTGTCTACCCTCCTACAACGGCGGTTTGGCTACGTTTAACGTCGCAAATCCATACACAACGCTCACAAACCATTTTTTCGCCATCGGACCGGCGGTCAACTGAAGACACGGATTGAAACCGTCAAGTGAAACGTGGAGCGCTTGGAACTGCAGCCACGGTCTACGGGATGCGTCGCTGGCACCATGACTGGGCTACCATCAGTTGCGACCAGGCTGCCTCCGAACGACGTGCGTGAGCAGCTACAAATATGGATATTTATGAAGCCGATGCATCCTCCAGCGGGAGATAGCCGAAGGGGGTGGCGTTGGGATGGCGAAAGGTGGCGGCGTTGCAGGAAGTTTGAAGCAGGTTTCTCGTAGCAGTCTGCTTTTCCAAGTTTTCGCCGACACCAGTCGTTGAATACTTCCAACTTTCTGGTGTCTTCTACACAGTGAGGCCAGGTTTACTAACCGTAGGCTAGTATGGGTGGGATTGGTCCATTTTTCTGGATGATAATCTCTTTGCGGCCGCAATATTCAACCAAGATATACCTTCAGAATAAGAGGAGCCTTTCTAAAGATACATGTTTTCAGACTGGACTGCCCAATTAAATCTTCTTCAATCCTGGAACCGTGACGTTTCTGTCTCCCAGTCCGTTTATTTTTGATGCCAGGATGTTCCACCATGCATTAAGGTAGTCGTTGATTCTTGCGAACTTACTCAAAGCCCCAAAACTCGGAAATTATTGATTATGCTGCTACCTCCCACAATAGCATAAACGGTCTGTATGGGATTTGCCAAGATTCTCGGGAATATTTTTACAGGGGCTCCCGAACCTTTGTCTTTCGTCGTCACAATGCCTAGGGTTGAACAACGTGGAAAGGCGCCGCCAACGCGATCTACAGTCTTTCAACGGATGCGTTGCAGGACTCCGAGATGAACCTGCATCTCCCCCGATTGCCCTGCGCCGGCGGCTACAAGTCGTGACATTCATGTAACCGATTGGTCTTTTGAGATAGCTGCGCCAAACAAACAACACCGAAATATACAAAAATTACGCCTCACTTAGATTACGCGCACAAGTCTCCATTCCAATGCAGAGCTGCCTTTGTTGAGTTGAATCTTTGGTCCCGGATTAACAAAGACAATATGTGATGGCGATTGCTGGGACCCACCTTCTGCACCCGAGCGCTAACCCGTTGTAGGATGTTCATGTCTCTCGAGGTCACCACAAATGCTGCTGGGAGCTGACAGAGAGCATCGATGACACATTCGTCCCAGACATCATCAAGTACAATCAATAGGAGCGATAAGGGTGCCGTGGAATCCGGGACGATATGTTGGGATCGGCGATATTGTCGTGTAACAAGCCTACGCCGGAGATGGGCCATCATCTGTCTGACATCGAAGCCAGAGCGATACGGCTCCGCGGTTTCGTCACTGCCTGGTCTAACTGACCGACTGTGCATAGGCAACTCGACCAAATGCTCAATCAGAGCTTCCAGTACCTCGTGAACACGTTCACTTGTCTGCATGCCTTTCTTTTCCCCCACATGGATCCACACAACACCTAGGGAAATAGGTTATAGGCACATGCAACATGTCCGTTACCCCCAGAAAACATTTCACTCAGAAGCTGACTATTCTGACGCAGCATAGCAGCGGTCATTACGGATTTCCCTTGGCCAGGAGAACCGTAGACAAGGAGCCAGGCATTAGTGGGTATTTCGGACACGGAAGAGGCATCGAGGGTCGCAAATGGCTGCAAGACCGATACTTGAGGAGAAAATTGTTTTGCTAGCCACTTCAGTCTGTCTGTTAAGGCATTTATTATGCGAGGGCGATCAATGTAGGCTGTAGGGCGGTCCGGAACTGCACCTTGTAGCAAGGTCTGGTGGATATCAGTAAGGCTAGACTGTCGAAACCTTAGAACTATGCGTCGAAGCATATGCGGTCTTACCTCGGCAAAGGAGTCATGGCAAGTTGTTTTTCTAGGGTTTCGGCGAGAAATGGCTGTAATTTGTTCAGGGTCGTTTGAAAACAACGAAAGGCATCGTTGGATTTCGTTTCAATGACCTCCATAAATTTCCGAGCTTTAGCTGACGAGGTAATTTGGGCTGATATTATCTGGCGTTCGTCTTCTGTGACGTGACCTCCGGAAATAATATAATCAAGAACCTCGATTGTATTGAGACTCTGAATAAATGCAGGAAGGCACCTCCGTAAACTCTCTAAGTTTCTGGCGTCCATGTTGACAAGCTATGACAGAAAATAGGGATGGAACAATGAAAATTGCGACGCTGTTAAGGAGTAATTTTGACAACGCTTAGGAAATCATTGCTTCATTAATTGGTTTAATGCCAAATCGTGATGGCGGTACTTAGATACAATAGGTAGTATTGCCCCTCCCCCATGGGTACGCTGAATATTTCATTCATGCAACAGCAATAAAAGCAAAACAACTAATCCAACAAAATTAACATGCACAAAATGCTTTGCAAAAAAAGAAGAATTTATTTAATTCTTTTTATTATTTCCGGACATACAGGAACGGAACGCCTTCACTTTATCCTGGCACTTTCGCCAGTCCTTGTGCTCGAACATGCACTCCATAATATCGTTGTGCTGCTCAAGACACCCAGTTCGTTTAATCATACTAACTACTTGATCTTCTTCTTCGTCATCAACTTCGGATGGATTAACAGTTTCATATTTGTGGCCACTCATGTTGAATACAAACTCGTAAATTAATTGGATCACAATAGGCCAATCGGCTAGAGAAAGGATCCAAATGAATGTTTTAAACTACCATGAACAAATGCATATGACCTTAATATATATAAATTTATAAAATTTAGATCTTGGTGGATCTGTCAAACCGTGAGATATAATTTTAATCATTCGTATTTTTCGGAAGAATTCTATACAAATTGATAGCAAAAATGTATATTTGCAAAGTATATATAGTCCTTGTTATATCACCTATTTTATATATTATTTTAGGTTTGCCCATTAAATCACAACCTCCCATCTGAACGCCATTTCATCCTATTTTTCTATCCCTACAATTCGACTATCGTTAATCAAGCTTTCCTCTCAAGATCACCTCCTCTTGTTAGTTCGAATCTATTGCGATATCAAGGCTCATCCTTACTTTAATTTTCTCAGGACTTTTACGTAATTGGGACACGGCATTTGGTGAATGATAGACAAATGATGATTCTTAATAGCTCGAGCAGAGCGTCATTGGAGTATCGGAGTTATCTTCGGAGAATGGCCTTGTGCAGAAAGCATCCATTTAGGTTTCCGTGAGAGCATATGTTCGAACATCGGCTGTCGTTTCACAGCATAATTTTGCCTCGGGATTTCAAGGCGTTATTTTCAACAGTATGGTATCTTGGAGTGATTGTTTTGGCACCGTCTTCCGTAAAATCCGTTCAACTGGTTTTTAGCTCGCCATTTCAGTAGACTCGAAGTTTACTCAACTGTATAAAGTCCTTTGTCCACTACTGATTCATATCCTTGCATATATTTTTACCGTCCTCAAATGTTCTGACTTGTTAAACCTCCGTACGCTGTTTTTAAATAATCTCGTTTTCCAGAGGTGTACCTATGCTCTCTACCCATTCAACACGACTAATTATGCACTCCTTGATGCTCGTCAATCCAATATTTTCAGGTTTTTCGATATTTAAATTTCTTTGGCCAATGCGAAGGCAATACCGTTCAATGTCTGCAAGAAAAAGAAAATATATTTAGTTTCACCCGAACAGGTGAAGCTGGAACTAAAATATACATTTCGTATTCAGCTTAACCTCTATAAAGCGCTTACTATTATTATTATTATTATTATTATCGTCAGAGTAATAATTATTATCAAAACTCGGACGTTTACATAGCCGCTTCAGTGTATTATTACAAAAATCACGAAAACGTTCCAATTAATTGTTGGACTGGCAACGAGTTTCTTTTATGTCACCTTAATTAAAGGTTTGTTGTTCTCCGCTGTGAGCTCGTTATTTTAGTTAAGTTATATTTTAACGTCTTTACGTGTAGCTGTAGTGACCTGATTTGTTCCTTTTTATTTTACCGGACACGAACGATTTTCCGCCCCCGAACGCGCGATTGCCCACCTAACGCTGCGCCTTTGTATAATAACAACAAGAAGACAATTTTGTCCATACATTGGTTTGCGTTCTCATATATTACCCTTTTAGACGCGTATGTCGTTAAAAGGTTAAGTGGGTTAAGTTATCGGCGAACTGCCATCCACGACATTGGCGAGCATATCATGCCCGGAGCAATTTTCTGAACCGCCGTCAGATCTACGATGGTCCTTCGAACATTTTCGTCCCCTTCTACAAATCTCGTGCTGTAAAAAATACAGGCCGACACAATGACGAAGATAATATTTCACCTGAACTTGTATGGGCGCTACTTCTTCGACCGCTTTATGTCAATCCTCATGCCGACTATGCTACGACGCATATGACTTGCATCGATAGACACGAAAGCAAGCAACAAACGTTTTTTTCAAACAATTACGTACTCTCCTGACCGCTTTGTGTCAATTCTAATGCCAACCATGCTACGACGCATACGACTCGCATTGATCGACACGAAAGCCAGTTGAAGTAACACTCTTCATCGTACGTGAGGACGCCGTCTGCGTCAATGTCTATACACCGATGGAAGCCGATTTCTCGCCATTCTGTTCTAACCTCAACCACCTTTTGTCGATCCGAACGCCATCCATGCTACGACGCATACGAATCGCATCGGTAGACACGATAAGAACCCTTTTTCCAATTCGCAATCCACCCGAACTGACTGGCCAACCGAACGACGCGATTCCCCCAGGAAACTCTATTGTGTCATCTTCTGTTGCCCCTGCCCGAATCAGTCCGGAGCCGCCTGACGCAGGGACGACCTCCCGCACACGAAGCGGTCGTATCAGCCGAACACCCCTGCATCTAACAAACTTTGCCCGTTAATTTACCGGCTGTTAACCTGCAACCCCACCAGCCATCCTTATTGTATCTCTTCCCCTGACGACGAAGAGTCTAAGGGGGAGCCATGTAGTGACCTGATTTGTCCCTTTTTGTTTTACCGGACACAAACGATTTTCCGCCCCCGAACGCGCGATTGCCCACCTAACGCTGCGCCTTTGTATAATAACAACAAGAAGACAATCTTGTCCATACATTGGTTTGCGTTCTCATACATTACCCTTATAGACGCGTATGTCGTAAAAAGGTTAAGTAGGTTAAGTTATCGGCGAACTGCGACCTACGACATAGCCATTGGATGTACTTCGGTAAATGTGACCATTATCCCGAATGAAATTTGAATAAATATAGTTTTGGGAAATTTTAATTTCACCAGCGCCTTTCCATCGGAGTGTGAGTTATCGTTTTTGGAACTCCACGCAACGTCGATGTACCAATAACGACCGTGCACAGCAGCCGC
Organism: Proteocephalus fallax; assembly: GCA_028672205.1. NCBI lineage: Eukaryota > Metazoa > Platyhelminthes > Cestoda > Proteocephalidea > Proteocephalidae > Proteocephalus > Proteocephalus fallax. The sequence continues at coordinate 153,576 of JAPUBX010003992.1, read as the reverse complement.
TTCATTTGCCATTCGACGGCCCTTTTGCAGTCAGGAAACGTAGGTTTTTACATTTTAATTGAACGGCGCAGAGGATACCGTCAGCGACGATCATCTCAAAGCAGCTTTTGTGGAGGAAATGCCCGAAATTCGACAATTCCTCCTTTTCGCAGTTCCTTTGAATGACACGGTTGCAGCCACAACACCTCATCAAATGTGCAAACCCAGCTACGACACCAACATCACCAACAAATTTAATATTGACCGAGATCCCATTCGACCAGTCTCTGATATGAAATAATAAAAAATGGAATAGAAATTATATGTATTGTCCCATTCTTTAATAATAATAATAATAATAATTGTAGTGGCTTAATTGAGGTCACGAGGTCTTTAGCTAAATTGCTTGAAAAAAACGTTGTATCAATTAAGGATGACTCATTGTTTGAATCTAATAGAGATACTACTTATTCTCAAGAGCATTACAGTTGAAAGCCTTGCACATTACAATCAGCCTGTTCCAACGTGTGCAATGCTACAGAAAGTTACCGGATGATCCTTCTGGCTATGCTATTGAAAACTCAACCAAGGTTACAAAGAAACCCGACCATGTAATCTTAATAAATGACGTGCGGAAATCGCTCATGGTGAGGATATGAGGGCTCGTGCTGAGTTCGAATGCGCATTTCGTACGCTTATAACACTAATTAGGGCTCATCGTAATTCGAAGACTTCAAAATGGCACGATTGCCAAAGACAAAGGTCGGGAATTAATAATATTGTTTATGATTCAAACAATAGTTAGGGCCCGAGCTGAGCCGATGACGCAGACAAGGCACGATGCTTAGCGCTCGCTGCAGGCGAGTCGTGTCTGGACACACGTGGGGCGTGTCGTGGTAAAAACTGGGGGGCCAGCCAAGATTCGTCGATATTGTCTTAATTTATCCACGTTAAAGTTACAGCATGCGGTGTGGTTTGCCTTTGCCAATTGGGTGCCAGTATAATGGATGTCATGCGTGTGTAACGCCCCGGTGTTTTACCAGGACATCGCGCGGGAGATGGAGGACGCAAGGTCAACTGCGCGCCAATAGGACTCCATCTCGTGTCAACCACCTTCAGACGGGTTGGCCGTTTTCTATGACGGCAAATACTGCAATCTGGTTCATCTAGAGTGAGACCAAACGCTCTCACCTCCAATACAGGATGCCTCACACTGGATTTCACAAGGACACAACCGCCTTCATCCACAGTCGCCGAGACTAGAGCAACTTCCTCCCTTTCCAAACCTGCATAGTAGTTTTCCCGTTATGAAGACCCATCCCACGTTTACCCTAAGTCTATTTTACCTCTCCATCCATTTATAACTGTTTGCATCATTATATCCATTCCTTTCATTTCAATGCGTCTCCTCATTATGGCTGCCTGGGATGTGTATCCATATTCTACGATTACCGTTACAAAACCCCCAGCGAAGGTCTAATATTTCTTAGGTCAGAATCCCACAATTGGAACAGCGTCACATAGGTGTCAGAAGTAACGAACCTTACGTCACACACAACTCTCTCGACTATTTCCTCCTATGCTTGGTATACCTTCTACGTTTCCTATGGACATCCGGCTCTGTGACCACATCTTTGATGCAAACGCGCATCCGCTGACGCTTCCATGTCCCTACTCATTTCGGAACTGATCTAACCCTCGCCTATCACCAAGACCATCCGGGATGCGTATCCATGTTCTACGATTACCGTTACAAAATCCCCAGCGAAGGTCTAATATGTCTTAGGTCAGAATCCCACAATTGGAAAAGCGTCACACGTCTGACATAAATAAGGTCACTGCATGCTCTCTAGTACGAATCGCGAAATAAGGAGAATAAGTAGCTCTAAGGTCCTTACAAGTTTTAAAAACATTGGATTTCCTTTGATAGACAAGCATATTGTTATTTTTTCAATTAACAAGCTGAAATGCCAAAATATTATGATAATTCAGATCCATATTTCGCTCTTAATTTAATATGGTTTGTTTCACTATATAAACGCTAACGAAGGCTTGGCAACGATAATACCTGCGTATAAGAAACGCGCGATATGCCGCTTAAGTATGTTTACTTAAAATATTTGTTTGGTTGAATTTCATTTCAAGCATTTACTTTAAATTGCAATATGCATTTTAAAGGATACACGATACATTCCTATACAATATTCTGAGATCGTTCATATAATTTGTATTAATCCTAACTGACGGTCCATTTATTTTTGTGCCAGTGCCCCTTATGCTACTAAAACAAACGTTTCATTTTTCAGTACATCTAAGACATGTCTGAGTCAGGCATTACCAAAAGATGCCCGCGATACAAAACAGTGCAAAGAACCAGCAGATTTCATTGAATCTGGAGCTAAAATTTCCGATTATTACACAACATATAAAACCTTGCCTCAACGGTTTAACGAACCAGGTGTGTGCATTATATTTTAATTAAGCTTTTAATAGAGCTTCTTAATGGCTACGGGAATCACGCAGCCAATCCAATGTACGACACAACTAATTCCGAATACGGACGTTACAAGCCAACGATTCATACTATGCCCGTTGAATTCAACCAACGGCATGCAGCGTTCTCAAAAGTAAATTTGCTCATTTTATAAGAAACGACTCGCTTTAGCGCTACATGGGTACCGGCAATTATCGAAATCATTCCCTCAATACTTCCAAAGATCCCACATATATTGATTGATGCGGTTGTAGTTGAATGTCTATGCACTGAACGAAAAGTGGCACCCAAAAAATATATACCAATTTACTCGCCTTATTATTTAGCCGCGGGCGTATTGAGCCGATTAAACTTAGTTTACGGTCCCTTAATGGAAACGTTTATTATTTCGAAGAACGTTGGCCACCAAAAGCGTCATAGTGAACGGGGTTTGTCTGATCTTTAGCTGTGGAAAAAGGCATTATTTCGTGCTTAATCTTCCGTTACTGTGCTGGCTATCATGCTTCATCACTAAGATGCTTGAAGGCCTGCTTTTCAAATGCCATCTTCCTGTTGTAACTGCAATCAACAATCCCTCTTTAACGAGGTTCATTACAGCCAGGGGTTTCACTGGGTCCGATATCTCGAATAACAGCGTTTTTCTCAGTGGTACGGTGTATTTGTTTTGCAGATGCGTGGCTTTGCCCACGGGATGGGAAACGTTTTCTGTCGTGTAAAAAATAATGGATGCCGGTATGGGATTTTAGATGCTTGAGAACAACTCGAAGTGCCGAATAGGGAGGCTTTGCTATTTTTTGTGCATTTAACCCGAAATATGCAATGGAATCATTTTTGCACACTGTTGCTCCTAACAGATTGCGGACTATAATCGACGGAATGATTGAAACGCTTGGTTTCCAACTGAAATAGATTCCTATCAAGACGCACTGGCTCAGTCAACAGTGTCCGTCACTTCGTGCTGTTTCTGCAACACGTTTGTCTGGGCACGCAACAAGAAAACATTCCCGAGAAACTTTGAGGCAGCTCCATGGAGTCGGTTTATCCTCTAGTAGGTGATAGCTGCCAAATTTCGATTGGTTTCTCAAAAATGGAGTATCGTGATGCTAAATATACGCTGGGAATCTGTTTATCGGGAGGATAAAAAAATGGTAGGACCATAGTTTATTTCCAGGACCCAGTGTTGTAGGATACACGAGGTGCTCTCGAGGATGAATGGATAATTATTGTAAATGGGGAACTAAGCCGAAATGTATTATAACCTTTTAGCCCTATATGATAGTTAGACCTATTTGCGAGAAGCATTATTAAAATATATCAAAACGACAGGGCGTTCACCTTGTACTAGGATAGCTCCAAACACGAGTCCTAAAACGTTTATGATGAGGTGTATTCTTTAATTTAAATTAATATCTTTAAGTAACTTAATACAAAACCAAACGAATTAAATAACTTGAACAAAGTCCTGACGAAGGATGGGATATAATAGCTATATTACTTTTAAAAAAATAGTGAGGTTAGTTGAACTTGGGATGGCAATTTTCACAGTTACTTAACACATCGAGCTTCTCCAGTCCTCACGGTGACAGTACACACCGAATAAGTGAAAAAACGAGGACTATACAAAACCGTAACACGGAACAGTACGCATAAGAGCAGCATAAATACAAGAATAAAAGGAAGATGACTAGGCGACCCACTTAAGACACCTTGTGTCGTTGTGAACATCGCGACATTTTAGACTGCAATACCGTGTCCCGCAGACCACACAGACGTAGGATCCAATAAATCCGCAGACAGAACAGAATTTTCGCGGAGGTAGACGACTATCTGGCACAGCGGCCGTAAAGTAGGAAGCGCCGACTTGGCCACCTTTCGTTGCCTGGTATTCCTCATCTAGAAGCAACTCAAATGTCTTCTTAAACTTTGCTCTATTTATGATGGTGCGCCGCTTACGTCTTCCGGGACCAAATACGCCCTCCTATTAAAAATTCAGAAAGTTTGCATAAAACGCCGAGGTTAAAGGTAACATTGATTGAAAAAAACAGACCAGATCTTCAAATCTTGGTTTCTTATTTGTTTTGGATTCGGAATGAGATTCTTCAACATGGTTATCCTGTTCGAGTATTTCAAGAGCCTTGCGAAGGCGGCGTTTTCTTGCATCGCTATCGAGAACTCTATGTGGCGCTTCGCGTAAAACGTCTCGTTTTTCCATTTCTCTGAAAAGTTTCGTGGAAAGAATAACTTTCTGTCAGGATAGGCGAATATTATATATTGTTATAAACACGCAAACATAAAGCGCGCCTTATTGAGGTTATTATAAAAATGCTAAGCGTTTTATTAATACCACGAAGACGCAAAGTTAACGGCTTTGAGGTTGATATACAACATTTGAAAAACGTCGCAAATTCCTGATTAGATGTGGCCTGACAGTAATGGGTCAAAAATGGCATATAACATGGCATTGGTAGAATGGCGAAATAGAGTAGAGTTTATGTATAAATGGAGATAGATTTTTATTTTTTTGGAATGAACGTTTTCCCCACCACCTCTATTCAAAATGAAAAATCTCCCAAGCGTCGATGTTTAACCTGTTACCTATCGGGATGAGAGCGAGGTATTTAGGGGTAGTTTGAATGAATCCCGAAGGACATCCAAAGGAAGACGAGCATTTTGAGTCTTGCATCTACGGCGAAGTTGATTAATGTGTCCAATACAGATTTTTCATTCGATGGATACGTAATAGAGCACTTTACTTCGACGGAAAGTCACAGATCTAATGGTCCAGCTGTCATGAACAGGGCGGTAGGCGCGAGCGAGACCGTTATGTGGGTACCAAGCGGGGCGAAGTTTGTGCAGGGGGATGATGAGGTGGCTCGGGTTTGTCTGATTTTGTTTCCGGAATAACGGGGTCGTGGAATTTTCTCAATTTTCGTTACATCAGAGCTTTTGCGGGTGATACAGCGTTTGGTGTCGACCGCTATAGAAATTAGAAACTTCGTAGCTTCGCTTTCGGTATCCTCTCCCCATTAGCTTTGACTAGTGCTCGCTTGAAGGGTGCAACAAATCGTTCTACCTCCCTGTACGGAGACGATCGAATTTGATGGATAGAGTTTCGGCGGCAGAATCTTTCGAATTGCCCAGTTGTGAACCGTTTGCGCGCTGGAGTGATGGAATGGCTGGATGGTTGCGGAAAGCTGGTAACGCACATCGTCCTAGATTGAGATTCCGGCGATGATGGCGTATTCGTCCGAGGCGAAGCAAACCATCGGCTGACAATTCCCGGGTATGTTACGAAATCTTCGGAATCTCGTTTTGTTAATGGATCGCTGCCTATATTCGACAAGACCAATATCGGAGAGTCGTATAACAATGTTGTTAGGCCTCGGAGCATTTGATCGAATAATTTGGTTGGTTTGTGTGAATAAGGGGGAAATAGTTTGTTAGTTGCTTGACGGGCCCAGCGTCGTCCGTTGTAGTGAATCAGCGAGAATATAAGTCAGGGAGATGGTTTTTTTCCAGGGGAAGTAGTCGCTTAGCGTCTATCGATCATTGCTTTGCTTTTATAGAATAGTAGTGCATCCATGTACTTTAAATCATTAATAACATTCGGTGTTACAGCATTATCATATATGACGATTGCTTATGCGAATTTTGATTATAAATTGTTTGATTACTACTCTCCTGTTCGCTAGATTAGCTTCATTGATACTACCGTCCGAATATAAAGAAGCGTGCCGCTACGTGTGTATTTCTGGTCATGGTTACAAGATGAAAGTATAGCTAATAATAGCATAGTTGAAAGTGACTTCTCCTGATATTATGGTAATTCGAAGACTTCGTGGCCCAAAAATAAGAATGGCACGATGGCCAAAGACGAAGGTCGGTAATGAATAATATTGCTTATCATTCAAACAATAGTGAGGGCCCGACCTGGGCCGAAAACGCCGACAAAGCGCGATGCTTAGCGCCCGCTGCAGGCGAGTCCTGTCTGGACACACGTGGGGCGTGTCGTGGTCAAAAGTCGGGGACGGCCTAGTGTCGTCGATGTTGTCTTAATTTATCCACGTTAAGGTCACAGCATGCGGTGTCGTGTGCGTTAGCCAATTGGGTGCCAGTATAATGGATGTCATGCGTGGGACATAAATAAACACAATTTAAGGTCACGACAATATAATCGCAAGTGAGCTAAAAAGATAATTACCTTCGGCCATGGCTAAACCTTCCACGCTGAGTTCTAGTCAGTGCGTGTAAATTAAGTACTAATTTAACGGCTTCGACAGACAATTCGTAGGGTAAATTGCCTAATTTAAAGAAATGGGGTTACAGTGATAATAGATGAGGAGACGTAACGAAAACGACCAAGTTTTATAAACAAAAATGATTCAGAAAGTATCTACAGGCACAAAGCGAGTCCTTAATACCTTTTATTTTTGCCTGTTGAAAATATATGGTAAGGGTGACAAGGTTAAGTCACGATGCATCAAACCTAAAACGCTTTGGATCCGTTCGCACTGAATCCAGAACCAGTGCAATTTAAGATCTGCGGTTGCCACAACCCGTTTTCGCATATTCCGACTTTTCTAAATAAATCTACAAAATGAATTTATATATATCTCAAGTTTTTATTCGAAACTTAATATTCCATTACCGAACTATCCCTTAACCTTCTTGTAGTGTCTTCGCCCTATCTAGAACAAAAAAGACGACTCGATGAACGCCATGGTGCAAGGGAAATGCCGTTATTTCTGTTTCCAATGGCCACCCGAAGTAAGCTCAAGCCGCATTAACGGTTTTGTGAATGTCAGCCTGTTCCATCTAATGATTAGAGTCTAATCGTATACAGATTCTCTTACAAAAATGTCTTATCTGTCTTGAATTTTAGGTCGATTAGAAGAGATGCAGCAAGAATTGATTGGTAATTAAACTGTCAAAATATTTCAGGCAAGTGTGCCGCCAAATTTACAGGTGCGCACGCATCTGCGCGAGGTCCTCCAAACGGGTCAATTTCGTCGGAGGCTTGGAGTCCGGTGTCCAACCTTCTCTGGGCGACTCCGCGAATGGAGCAGCCTGAAGTCAGTAAATTGTGGCCGAACAACGGCAGCCGATGGCGTTGAAGAGAGGTTGACAACTTCTCCGCGGCTGAGCAGCGACGTTTATTTTGTTGTTGGAGAGTTTTGGCACTAGTCTGCTTTCAGAATTCGTCGCAGACACCAGTGATCGCGAGATTTCACATCCATAGGTTTCCCCAACGCAACCCTGCTTTGTTCGAGGGGCAACTCTATCCGCCCGTAGTTTACCGGGTTGGGGTTGCTGCAGCGTACTTTAAACAAGAAATACGAGCTTATTGTCGAGCGGAAACCAAAGACCTTGAAGTGCAACTCCTGCTAGATACTCCATACAACGCATAGGGTGAGGACTCTTTTTGAATCTGCCTGGCACTTCATTGGAAAATGGTAACTGAACGTTGTCCCAAACCTTAAAAAAATCCGCTCTCACTCCATCCAGAACCAGTGCAATTTAAGAGATGCCGTTGCCACAACCGACTTCAAAGTTTTCGAGGATTCCGACTTCGATAAAGAAATAGACAATATCAATAGTCATCTCCGCTTTTTGTACGATACGCATTGTCCACTCACGGAACTATCCCTCACCCCCGTGTCATATCTTCTCCATTTCTGAAACAACTGAGGCGAAAAAAGGAACAACTTTGTCGCCATGGGACGTATCGAGAAATTAAACCAATTTCGATACAGATCACAGCTGAGGTAAATCGCCTTAACAACATTTTTGTAGATGAGCTGTTAAGAACATCGAAACCCGGTGACCTCTGAACAAATCTTAACAGATTGAAAGGAACCCGCCGCCCATATCTACCATGTGGTGCCCTAGACCTTGATGCTCTGAACGATGGCTTTATCTTCAAATCCGCTGACTATTCCGCGGTACCTCTCGTTAGATCTTTTAATCCCAGCGCTTTCCTTCCCGCTCACGAATCCTCTATCTCCCAAATTTTGGCTGGCCTAAAGTGCTCTACCGCGGCTGGTCCCGACAGGGTCCCCCGCGATTCTTAAAATCTGTCACCGCGAGATTTCACCGTTTTTCACCCATCTCGTCAATCACTCGTTGGGAGAATGCTCAATTCCTTCAGAATGGAGAGATGTTGCTATAGCACCAATTCCGAAACCGGCCAATGGTGATTCTCAACAGCTCGGGCAGGCAGTCACTGAGGTACTCGAGTGGTCTTCGGGGAATGGTCTTTTGCCGAATGCATCAAAATGCATCTATATGACATTTTCCCTGACAGCCGCTGTTGACACTCCCGAAATCCCTTCACTCCATAATTTCGCTTCGAGCTCAAAATCTAAATTCCTCGGCGTTATTTTTAACAGTCGGTTATCATGAAGTGATCATGTGGATGCCGTCTTTCCTTAATGCCATCGACTCTGCTTCCTAGTTCGTCGGCTCAGGAGACTTGGCTTAAGCTCTAGCCACATAAAAAACATTTGTCAATGCCTGTATAATTCCCCTTATTGTATATTGTTCTCCAATAATTTTCCCCGGCCTTAAATGTTCTGACTTTTTAACCCTTCATAGACTTTTTAAAATAATCTAGTTTTCTAGTGGTCTGCCTATTCTCTATATTCAAGAAATCATCGTTCAACGCCACTTCAATAATTGTTCACTCATCGCTGCTCGTATTTTAAGTGACCCCTCCCATCCCCTCTATCCCAGTTTATCTGAATGTAAATCTCTTCGACCAATGCGTAGACTATACCGTTCAATACCAACAAGAACAGCGGCATATCGCAATTCTGTCATTCCCTATTTTTCCCGATTTTTATTATCACCAGAGCAGGTGAAACAGGAACTAAAAACCAATTTTCACATCTAATACTTGTCGTATTGCCTATTTTTACTGTTGAAAGTTTTAGTCCTCGTGACCTCAATAAAGCCACTACAATTATTATTATTATTATTATTACCTGAATTTGTCTGAAATTTTTATTTTTTCTTATGTGTAGTGGATAGTGCCGCGCGTGGGGGGCTACGTTGCGCGACATCCTTAAATCAGCGTCAAAGAAGAGTGCTCACAATCGGTTCTATAGAACATCGAAACTGGTAAATGTAAAAAGAACCGACCGGAATCGGTCGCTTTTAATAAAAAGCGTTTTAACTACGAGTCATTCGAACAACGAATATCAAAAATGTTTAACATTGAACATACAAATATCAGTCTGACTGCCTAAGAAGATCGTCAGCACGTAAAGCGTTTTAAATTCCATAGTAATTAAACATGTCGTTTGATACTTGCATATTTTTCTCTGAATATGTTTTCATTAATTTTTATATATTTAAAACCGTGACATACATTCCAAATATATTTGTTTAACTAAATTGGTTTTACCTATTTTTACTGGCCGGTAATCATAAAATTGTTGCTTGTTTTCAACTTGGGCATTATGGTTTGTTAAATGCATTAATTGAATTGTTTAGATATTTTTCTCATTTTTCAAAACCCTTGTTGGCAAAGACGTTGTTGTTGAACTCAAGAATGACTTATGGTTCGTTAAAACGGCGTATTTTTAACTTGTGTTTCTAGCATTCATGGAACCCTTCATTCAGTTGACCAGTATCACAATTTCAGATTGACGGACATAACTGTCACGGATCCCGAAAAGCACCCATATATGGTAAGGGTCTCAACAAACAGAATACTAATTATTCACCTTTAGTTGTCTGTAAAAAATTGCTTTATCCGGGGGTCCATCGTTCGCTATGTTCAGTTGCCCCCCGATGAGTGCGACGTGTATGAGCTACAAAATGCATCACGGAAAGAAGCAACTCTCGGAAAACAACAGCAACAACAGCAGCAACATCAACAGGCTGTATGAGCGTTTTCATGTGAATACAATTTATGTACGCCAAAACTTTTTATACCATGACAGTGCGTTTAACCGCATTTACGAAAATTGGTTCGTTCTTTTGTGAGGGGTTCGATATGCGCACCGCTAGTGAACTCGTACAAATTCTTCATTGTTACAGTTAATCCAAGATTTATCTATAAGAACATGATCATACATAGATATCATTGTATGCACATTTATTATATAAGCACACTCGGCGCGCCCAACTCCTCAATAGAATGTACAACCTGATTATTGTTTTCCCTTATAATGTTGCGCCAATTGGGACCAGCAGCTCTATTCGGTTTTTCTCGAGAGTTTTTCGGTTCATATTGGACTTTCTCCATTTCTATCCGCATTGTTTGATTGCAAATTGATGCTTCAAGGTCTTGCAGCAAGTTCGGGATGTTCGCTTCGTACCATTTTATCGAGGCGTCGTCCCGTCTGCCTGCACAAGCCCGGAGAAACGTAATTTTCTGGCACGCGAACCTTTTTGCTGCGTTCTTAGCTGTAACTTTTCCGAACATTGACAAGAGTTCTGAAAGAGCCCGGTCAAGATGTCCTTCCAGTAGACTTCGAAGATCGTCGCACAAGAGAATAATAAGTTGCTGGGAGCAACTAAGACGGTTTTGCGCCAACTTTGCTTGCACAGATGCCAGAACTTCTTCAAGGTTTGTGAATATGGTTGGTCCATGGCTGGTTGAAACGACACGTGTTCTATTGGTGACAACGGGAGGATGGAGAGCACTGACAAGTCTCGTGAAAAGATCACAGGCCTCGGAACACATGCCATCATTATAATCACCATTGAAATATCTAAAAAAAACAATAAAATAAATGAATATAATGATATGCAAACAGCTGTCGCGGTATTGGGTAAAAACCGAACGTATGATAAATAGTTGTCGTACCTGGATACAAAGGAAAGGCCAAGCAAAACTTCTGCTAAACCCAAAGTTACCGATGGGTGGGGGGATCGTTTCAATAGTTTTGACAAAGGATCGGGTTGTTGATTTTGCGTATCGCTAACAACTGGATCGATAAAGTCGTCAGGAAAGGTTGCTCCTAGCTTTCTAGATGTCATTTGCCACCATGGAGTCCAAACCGGAACAGCCGAATAAATATTGCCGTTGGCGATTTGTCGGTGAAAATCGCGTTTCTCTTGGACAGAAAGACATTTCCAAATTCGATCGATGTCAACGTTATCCGCCGTTAAGTCAACGTCCTTCAGTCTAAAATTCGAGTCATTCGGTTATCTCTTAGCAGAAATTTGACAAATGGTTTTTCGTCTTCAAACCAAATACAACAAACGATTATGGGGTTTACCTCTCAGACAATTCAAGCTCCTCTTCACTCGAACTTTCCGCCTCACTATTACCATTGTCCTCATATTTGCTGGATTCTCTGCAAATTTCTTCTTCCTGTGCCATCATTCGTTTTACTTGTTGATGCTTTTCGTCATCGGGACGCATATCCGAAATAGCTTGCTCACAACATGTTCTATAGAAAACCTCAGAACACTTTTCATGTCGGCGATCCCGGTAGCATGTAAGTGAGCAATAGTTAATTGAACACTGTGGGCAAGTATATTTCGCAGTGGAATTTGTGCATATAGAACATGTCAACGGACGCTTGCCGATGGAAAAAGTTTGCCCTTCCATTGTGTGTCAGCAGGCCGACCCGAGCAAGACACAATGGCTTATAAGCCTATAAGGACACCCAATTTTGATAATTGTATTCGCCTAATTTTAGTAATGAAGACCAAAACGTTCAGCATTATAGTGAAATTTGTTCTGGTTTCCTTTTTAAATTGTTTAATTGGGCTAGTAAAAATCGTCTAGAATATGAGGGGTGGAAGTTCTCCGATAAATTATACGCCAAGCGATGAACGATTGTGTCTTGGATTGAGTAAAATCATATTTCACTGGAAAACTAATTCATTTTTTAAATTAAACTGAGGGTTTAACAGTTACAACATCGGAAGATAATGAAAACGATGGCTAATCCGGGAGTCGTCGATGATTCGGAAAATGGGGTCAGGAACTAATAATCTGTATTTCAATAAAGGTTAACTCCTGTCAACGACTGTCAACACTGTAAATAATACCTCAAAACTATTTCAGCAGCCTTTACTTTTGAAGGGAGGTTGGTGGAAATAAACTTACGAAAGAGAGTAGACTAACGAAATTGATAGACGATGAGGTTGGCATAAAATAGGAGACGGGTCCTTACTGCGGTAAATATCCGACTGATTCATAGTGTGGGACGATTGAGTACAGGATAATTCCGTGGGATGATTGAGTACAGGATAATTCCGTGGTACGACCCATAGCAATAAATGGTTGAATTGCTCATAAGCTGTTCGGTAGTCTATCGTTGTTTCGACGCAAAGCTTCGTCTTTCGTTCCATACCGCAGCGCCTTGAATGAGGTATTATTCGGGATGCCGCTTGCTGGATGCGAAAATAATTAGGCGGACGAGCTTTCTGAAGTCTCCTGAAGTCATAACTCAGTTTTTGAGGCCGGTCTGACCGACCTTTTGATTTGAGTTAAACCACGGATTGTTCATAGCAGGGTTTCGTAGTTCATTTCGTGTGCTGTGCTACAACAGCGTGTTACGTTCAGCAATGCTTGCAGCGTGTTATTCGTTGTGACATAGAATTACTTTAACATGAATATGCGAACTAAATAGACGTTGCAAACCCCCTTCTAGAAGTAGAATGTCGAATTTATTAAATACTTCCTGAAGTTCGCAGTAAATTTCATTATTCTTCGTATTCTTTGCTAATTTTCGTGGCATATAAAACGATGATTATTATTATTATTATTATTATGGACATGTACGAGGTATACCAGGAGATGTGTCTATCAATTTAAGGGCGCCAGAGATTAGAAACACCTCTTTTTGTGGGGTTTGTCAGGCCTTTGGATAAATAACTGGTCTTTAGTTGACACCTGGCTAGGAAATCAAGACTGACATTTAACAATTAATGGGAATCCTCTTCAATATCTTATCTCAGACCTCCATAATTAGCTCTTTAAAGTGCGAGTAATAGTTTGCAAACGAACATCGCGCAACATATATCCCAGATCTTCATTGACTATACGGTTATGTTATTTATTTTGAATACAGCATTAAGAAATATGCGTTTATGTTTTTTCCGAGTAAAAAAGTGATTGCTATTGGTATATAATAACACTTTTAATAATGTTTAATTCGATTTCCTTTTCGAATTATCTTTTTAATCTATTTGCATTTGATATACGTATTTGTTTAAATGCGCCATCTAGCACTGTCCTTTGTCAGCCATTGGCAATTTCTCATTTGTGTTCGCGAAAAATGTCTGCCGAGAAGAGCCCACGCGAAGGTCTCCTAAGCAAAGCCAAGTTGGCTGAACAAATTGAGCGATATGATGGTATGTGAAAACAATTTTCTTTTATTGGCTTTACTTATTCGTGTCTTCGATAGATATGGCCGATTTCATGCATAAAATCGTTGAGCTTAACGACGAGGCTTCCCCTGAGCTAACCGTTGAAGAACGCAACCTTCTCTCAGTTGCATACAAGAATGTTATCGGCGCCCGCCGTTCCTCTTGGCGCATCATTAGCGCCATCGAGTCGAAAGAGGAGGCCAATGAACTGGTCAAAAACATTAAAGCATGCCGCGAGCAGGTCGAGAAGGAATTGAAGTCAATGGCTAACGAAATCCTCACTCTTCTCGAAAAGACACTTATTCCTAAGGCTCAAAATGCAGATTCAAAGGTGTTCTACTATAAAATGTGGGTTGATTTTTTTATAATTGATTGTACATAGGCAAGGTGATTACAACCGTTACCTGGCTGAGATCGCCGCGACAGCTGAGCGCGATGATGTTGCTAAGCGCAGCCTCGATGCCTATGAGAGTGCCACAAATATTGGCAAAGTGGAGCTACCACCTACTCATCCTATCCGTCTTGGATTAGCGTTGAACTTCTCTGTCTTTTATTATGAAATAATGAACAAGCCCCAACAGGCATGTCGCATTGCAAAGGCTGCCTTTGATGATGCGATTGCCGAATTGGACACCCTGAACGAAGAAAGTTACAAAGATTCCACTCTCATCATGCAGCTCCTTCGTGACAACCTTACCCTTTGGAGATCCGATGTCGACACCGATGGTATTTGATTTTTCTCTCTTTCGTATAATAACTATATTGTTTAGAAGCCGAGAAAAATTCTCCCGAAGCTGAAAAACCGGAATAGAACCATTCCTGGTGGGAGGCGGCCTTCTAAATACTTCGGCTGTCTGCCCAAAGATTGTTTCCTTAGTTTACGTTTCTGCCTATAACGCATTTTGCGCACACTGAGGATGCGCACCCCCGGTAAATCACATTGTATTTTCCTTCGCATGCATCCTTCTGTCTCTCCCTACCACCTTTTCACCCATGCTCTTATGTTTTGCGCACATTTCTCTTGTGCTCTCGGTGTGACGTCTATTTAAAGTTAAAATCCATCGTGAGATATTAATATGGAATATCGAATTTCGGTGTCTTGAATTTGCGCCCTTGCACAACTTAATAGAAGACAAATTGTTAACGTAATGTTTCCTATCTTATTTTGGGTTTACGTCGTGGGCATATGCAGTATACTTTTCAGGGTCTTAGTCACCAGCATCGATGTTCCAAGCTGGGAGAATCAATGGGTAGCGCGGAGTGACGCCCCCACCCGCAGCATATGGCCAGACTTGGCAGTAAACACATTTCGAGGCATGTGTGTTAACATTGCGGGTGGCTATGACTTATGGGATGACCACGGGCCGTGTGCGACCTATTCATAATGCTTGCAAAGTTTGTTGGTTTATGTATGTCGTGGTTGTCGTTGCAACATGGGGCTTACTCCTTCTGTTCCTGTTGTTTGATCTACAATATTGTTGGTTAACACTGTCCTGCCTTTTTCTTGTCCGTTGAATAACGCATACAGCATGGCAGTAATCTATATTTTGGCATATCTTTCTGCAAGTGATCCGATAACATTGATTCCAAGGCAACACTGGTATTCCATAAACCATCCTGGTATTTACTCAGCTTGATTTATTCCATTCACCTGAAAGGGGGCAAAGGTCACTTGAGTATGGGTGTGAATGCATTTAAGTGTAAGGTGAGGCAGCCTTTTATCCAATCACACAAAAATTGATATTTTAAAGTGGGTCAAGGTGAAATATGGATCTGTGTGTAGAGGCGTTGTTTAAGGACGGCGTTTCTATCATGTCGATCTATTGGTCTCAATAGCACGACAAGTAGCTGGTTTCAACGGAAACAAGCCCTACTATGTTTGTAGTTATATGGTTATAAGTTTTACATCGAAGCAAAATCATAAATAGACCGTTCGCATTTGTTGATCTTAACCTGACAATATCCCCACCATCACCTTATCAAATGTGTCTCACTATATCGGAACACTGTTCCGAGTTGTGCTCACACGGCTACGGCCAAACCTCGGGATGAATTAATTGGACGGATCATCTGGACAATGTTTGCGTCTACATTTTGAACTAGCAGGCATGAGCATAATACTTTCTTTGGTATGCCGATAGACCCAAATTGCAATGTCAGTTTCATTTGCGAATTTGCTCCTAGTCCCTAACTGACGATAAATCGCAGTTCGTTTGGCAGCTCTTGCGCACACTCCTGCATTAGTGTGAACCATTAAATTTTATCCAGAAAAGTGTGGAATTAGTGAACGATAGCTTCACTTCACCAGGAATCTAATGCACGAGAAACTATGGTATCGTAAGTCAGAATAAATAAGACGTTCAATCGACGGTTGAGAAAACTGGATCGTTTATCCCTACCTCTTCGGCACGTGCCAAATGCCAGTCTTATCGCGCCGTGTTATAGGTAAATAGAAGGCTAGTAACAGCTGCATGCTTCAAAAAGTTGGGATGGAGTATCCCCTTGGTTTAGGTGAAGGCATCTTCCCCTGAACAATAAAAACCCCATTCAGGGATTTTTAATCCATTTATAGCTTAGAATTGCAATCAATCTACATGATCTGAAGACACATAATAATAATTGTATTCGCTTTATTAAGGTGACGAGGACCAGAACTTTCAGCATTAAATGTTATAACAGACAAAAATGGTATAAGAAGTTGCGATTGCACATAGCAGGTGTAAAATAATCGAACGAAATAAAAACGAGGTAAATTTGCAAGAAAGGCAAATTAAACCCTCGAAGTGTACACATTTTGGTAAACGCGTAATGGCCCTTTCAATAACGCGCGCCCTTAAAAATGTATAAAGAGTTTCGTCCGACGATTGGCACTGTCACCTAGGTCGCAGCTTCCTTGCATACCGCTCCACACTTCCACACTTCGTCCACCGGATTTACACCCGTTGGCGCCTGTCGAAGTAGCGGGGAGGACGAGCGGGGTTTTCTCAGCCGCGGGTTCGCTTGACGAGGCTGCAATGTCCTGTGTTTTCTTTGTTTGTATAAGATGGAATAGAATTGTATGCAACCGGCACTCTTCATGCAAAATTTAATTAACTACGACATTGAAAAAGCCAGGCGCGTATAGCTTCTGGTCGAGGATGAATCAAAATAATTGACGTTATGGTAATTCGAAGACTTCGTGGCCCAAATATCACGATGGCCAAATATGAAGGTCAGGAATGAATAATATTGTTTATTATTCAAACTATAGTTAGGGACGGACCTGGGCCGACAAGGTGCGATGCTTAGCGCCCGCTGCAGGCGAGTCCTGTCTGGACACACGTGGGGCGTGTCGTGGTCAAAAGTGCGGGCCGGCCAAGTATCGTCGATATTGTCTTAATTGATCCACGTTAAGGTCACAGCATGCGCTGTTGTGTGTGTTAGCCAATGGATGTCATGCGTCTGGAATAAATAAACACACAATTTAAGGTCACGAATCGTAGCTGCTCATGCGTGTCGGTTGGAGGCCAGATGATGATCTTGTTCAGTTTCCAGCGACGCACACCGTAGCATTTCTGCAACCCAAGGCTCTCTTGTCCGTTTTGACGATCCAATCCCCGTTGGTAGTTGTCTTCAGGTCCGGAAGCGCTAACCTATGCATGGTGGCGGCGAAAGAAGTGTAAATCTCTTCGACCAATGCGTAAACTATACTGTTCAAAACCCACAAGAACGGCGGCATATCAGTTTTCATATCAAGTACTTGTTATACTGTCTTGTTTTATGCTGAAAGTTTTGCTCCTCGTAACCTTAATAAAGCCACTACAATTGTTATTATTAATAAGCTACACCTCTAAGCTGCATAGAACGTGGCCAAACTACGGTAGACGACTGTGTTGAAGACGGATTAATAGCTTCTCTGCTTCTTATTGGCCATTCGGGAGTATTGCAGAGCCGAGGCATTCTTAGACTGGGACATTCTTGACAGGCGCATCGCTGAGTTATCTTACATAGGGAGTGGCGTTAGTTCCAGCCCGAAATCCTTTAAATGTCGCTTATTCAGTCGCAGGACTACGATATCGTCAGCGTTGACGGAAAAGTCTAGAGTTCCATGGACACCGTTGTAGTTAGCGAGGGTTTTGCTGCATGACCCAGTTCACTACGTAGACACTCTGTAGCTCAAAGCTCTCCAGCCAGGACTTCTTGCATTGCCCAGTCATCTACGTAGTTGAACAGCACCGGTGACAGACGGTAGCCTTGTCTGATGTCAGTGTTTAGGGGGGCCTCTTACTGTTCTTCTTCTTCTTCTTCTTCTTCTTCTTCTTCTTCATTGGAGCGGTTGAGAGCGTCAAATTATTAACTGCACAGAAACAGTAAACAGCAACATCGTTTTATTGCTCTTTAATGCGTTTCGGCCGCCCATTAATTGTGTACTCCCCTCTACATTTGTTGGTGCTGTTTAATGCTGAAAGTTGTGGTTGTAGCTGATGTAATGGATAGGGCCTTTCGGTGGCCATAATGACGCGTTCGCCAAACGTCGTATACTTCGAGAGTTTGATATGCTTTTCGTACAAATCTACATCCTAGGTTTTTCTTGTATGCGTGTTAACT
The DNA here is from genome assembly GCA_028672205.1 of Proteocephalus fallax. Classification (NCBI taxonomy): domain Eukaryota; kingdom Metazoa; phylum Platyhelminthes; class Cestoda; order Proteocephalidea; family Proteocephalidae; genus Proteocephalus; species Proteocephalus fallax. Next base: position 135,182 of record JAPUBX010003992.1, on the reverse strand, counting down.
TGTTACGAATATTGGTCATCAGGAAATTAGATGCCAAACAAATTTTACAAATTAGAAAATAGAATCCTGGATGGCAGTGAAACTGAACACAAGATAAGCTCCCACCCCTGTTACGCCTTATCACAAACGGAGACTGAAATGTTTCTCTCGACGGGAGATGCCTCTTACATGACTTTTTGACCTGAAAAGGTTTTAGACAGAAGTCCAAGGATTGGTGAGATTGTTTGAGATTAAGTAGTTAGCGAAAAGGTGACTCATCCCGAGAAAGTGGAGCGTTGAGGAATTCGGTTACTTTTAGAATCAGGAGAAACGCGCTGAATTTTAAAGTGTTCCTTATTCAAGTTGTGGTATTTAGAGACTAATATTTATGTTAAATGATGAAGGAAGTAGATTATTTACTTCTCCCTTCTTTCAATAAATCTGGAAGCTCAAAGAACTCTAAAAATTGAGAAATCATCTAATTACTGCGAAATTATCAATGACTTCTTTGCGTTCTTGTGGCGCTGAATCCTACAGTTTGCATTAACGTTGTCAGATGTTTCATCAATTCCGAAACGAAATTCACAGGACACAAAGCCTTGTAAAAATGGTTAAGATTGTTTCTACTTTTCGGTCAGATGTGGCGATGGTCGTCAATATGATTAATTATTTATGTCATTTGAGTTTTACTTAAGCAAAATGTCGCCATCGCCTTGGAATCGTTACAAAAGCCCATCCGTTGGGGATTGGTGCTAGTAGAATCACCCCGTCTCTCTATCATGAATTTCTTGGGCATTGATCGTCTTTCTTGGCGCAGCGAATTGGCCTGGATGGTCGCGCAACCAATCAGCCCATACCATCAAGGTCATGCACGCGTATTGTTAGGACAATGGCTAGAGGTTTGGATTCTGCTGGTGGGGTGTGCGTCGATTTATATTCTGACGAAAGACATGACGGGTGCCTCGCTGGATACAGAACCGGACCACAATCTGCTCCGACCTGGCAGCCTCTGATCGCCACGGTTAGCAACATTCATGAAGCTGCCGGTTCATCCTCTGGCAGGAGATAACTGCCCCAAAGAAGAAGAAGAGGTTTGATTATTAACTCACCAACCAGGCCGACATAGAGGCGGTGCATATTCATGTATACACAACGGCATTTGAGAGATCAAATAAATATTATAAAATCGCATAATCATGCCTGCTGACCTAAACCGCAAGTAGGCCTATCACTGACGCAACCGACCCCACCAAAACCTTCTCCCCACAGACGGGCTCCTTACCAATCTCGTCGCAACCTTGTCAAGGTTAGCGCTGGGTAACTAGAAACTTTGGCAGATACTATCAAAGCCGACATGGAACGCCTGGGCTGGCTGACATTCACAAAGCTGCCGGTTCATCCTCTCACATTATATAGTCGCACCAAAGAAGAAGGTCAGCCACCTGTAGTCCAATCTGGGCTCTTTATTCTTGAATACCAATGATCGACTGTTCTCATAGTGTAATCATTACATTATCGTTGTTTTGCTACAGGTTTATCGTCAAGGTAACCAAAGTTATCAAAGAGGCTCCAAGCCCCAACCAGATCCCAGACTAAACTAGAGAAGCCAGTTCGGAAGAACCAATTTATTCCACAAACGGTGTCGTTTCCTCCGGAACTTCGAATCTTGAACAGTATTTTTTGTCGATTTTGACAATGAGATGTGTATCTCAATAAATCGCAGCACCTTAATGGTTTGCGAGCTAATAACATAATAATTCGAGTGTGTGCCATTTTATCAGAGGGGGAATGGCTCATTTAAGAAACGAGTTAAAATAGGAAAATTAACAACAATCGGTGTATGTTACTTCTTTTAAATTCGAAAAACTTAAAGCGTTATAACTCCCACCATATTACAAAGCCATTCAACTGTTTTTACCACAGGCGTCCAATTTCTCTAGATTATCTTTGCGCACGTCCGTCTTATGAGTCTACTACTAATTCCCATAATAATAATTACTTTATTAAATACGCAGTGAACAAAAACCAATAACATTTAATTTATTTGAAGAGGTCTACTCAGAAAACCTGTCGCGCATGTAAATAATTCGAGTTTTTAAAACCCGCACTGTTTTAATGGCGATGATCTACAATGGACTGGTGCTGAGGGGAGTATTGAACCAAAACTGGCAAATAAACTTTTCACCTTTTCCATATGTTTGGTGTTTGTTTGACTGCACTGAAAACGTCATTGTCGTTTTATTCGGTGTCTGGACTCAGTGCGGTGGTTTGTTCGAGGTTGGTCCGATGTTCTAAGTGGTCAGCATTAGAGTGAACATGGTTGGACTCGAGTGCAATGGGGACGCTACCTGGAAAAATATTGCCAAGAGTCGTCATGGCAACACCATGAATACGCACCAAATAATATTTGGCGGATTTCACAGACTGGTTTGCCTCTGTTAAAATGACTGTTGTCGGTGCGACAGTAATGGTCGTCCATTATGCGTTCGTAATTCTGCTTGAAAAATCGTCAAATGCATTCTTCTTCCTGTGAATCCTTTCAAATATTTTCATCTCCGCAATAAAAGTAATCTACACAATAGATTGGTTTAATATTCGCATGACACCAAGGAGACATGACCGCACAGCGTGACTTCTTTGATCTGAAAAAAACCTGTTTACTGGCACCAGGCCAACCTCTGACGCAAAGGCGACCGACGAAGTCAGTCTGTTATTGAATGGGGCAATAATCGAATCCGTGTGTCTTCACGATTAGCTACATTAATGAAGATAATCCTCAAGTTATTCTAGTTGAAAGTTGCTCGGCTGATTCGTCGACAGTCAAACATTCCTAACACGAGGGTCTGTTTTTCTTTGATAAAGCAATCTTCTGCGAGCGAATGAGCAGGTTGCATGAATGCCATTTTGGGGCGCCGTTTAATGACCGCCATTTCACGCTTTATATGCGTTGAGGGTTTCATTTTTTTAAAATTTACCTCCTATTTGTTATTTCCTGTATTCTTATTATTTTTTTGTAAATTTAAATGCTGAACGTTTCGAAGTCCGAAATCTTAATGGAGCAAATACAATTATTATTTTTTAATTATTTTCAAAATAGGGATTTTAGATAATTAATATATATTACATAAATAATTGTTTCGACATAATAAATTTTGAGCATTATTATACATCAATATTGTTACATGAATGGCCGGTAAAATCCAAGTTTGGGGATTCGTGTTCAGATGAACACAATTAAATTCTATCCAATTCAGTTATATGCGTCATACGGGAACCAACCAGAAGCTTGCATGAATCAATCGGGAACAATTGCGCTGACCAATGAGAGAACGGATACGTGACATTTTAGAATTACACTGAGAAATCCGACCGTCGTCCAATCGACGAGTTTTCTGAGCAAACACGCTCCTCAGAGGACGCCAAACATTCTTACTATTGCTATCACAATACAAAGACATTAGAATGAGCACAGATGAGACAGGAGTGTTTCAAAAAATGGTTTATATAGCTGTGGTGAGTTCACAAGGCCGCCCATCCTATCCGAACGAAAGCACTCAGAAAGTCAGGCATAAAAATCCCATCCCAATTGATGAACTGCAAATAAAAGCCTCACACATACACGCAGCTCGGTCGGTTTGAAGAGAACAGGATTTACATTCATTAACTGAACTGGAGTGATTCGTATTCTCTAGGAGGTGCGTGACGCTTTCTTATCGCATAAAGCAACCATGCGATTGGTTTCGGTGCGACCGACTCTAGACAAGGCAGGGGCAACAGCTGTGTAGCGGGTAGCAGCTCCGTTCTCCTGGGTTCGATTAACCTGTCAGTCGACGACAGATAGCACTAGGGACACAACCTGTTTAACTAACACCGTGAATCTTCACTCGAAGCCCCCACGAAGCCGGTTTTCCTCTAGTAGGAGATGGGATTCATCCAATCCTTGTACGCGTGAACAATCTACATCAACGACGAATGCCTTACAATCGGTACTACACCAGCAACCTCTGAACGTGTTTGAAGTGACGAGAATCGACCATTCGATAACAAGAGGGGTCACACGGGTGTTAGTTGTCGGGCTCCCACCAATGATTTTTAGGAAAGCCGCGTTGATAATCTGGCAGTTCAATACTGCCCATGGCATACGTCTGTGATTCAAGGCAGACCTGGGGTGTTGGTGTTGCTGCAGGGTCAGCGTGCTATGACTCTGAATCAGAGGGAGATGGGTGTCACATGATGAGAGAAGGAGGTTGGCTGAGACAAATTCTCGATCGATTAACACGACCAGGCTACCCAGGGAATTCATAATACTGATTGCAAGATTAAGTTCACGAGGAATCAAGTCACTAGAAAATGAGATTACTTTTAAAAAAAGTCCGCGGAAGGTTAACATGTCAAAGGTCAACAGTATGCTAGGAAGGGAATTATACAGGTATTAACGAAGGTATTAATGCGGTTTGAACTAACTCCAAGTGGTCTTAAACGACGAACTAAGAAACAAAGACGACGGCATCCGCATGATCGCTCCAAGATAACCGACTGTTGAGAATAAAGCCCGGGAATTTTGATTTTGAGACGAAATAATAGACTGAAGCAATCGTCGCCATGTAAACCTCTGCTCTCAGGGAAAATTTACTGGGGACAAATCTTGATATATGTAGCAGAAGGCTATTGTCTGAAGACCACTCGACCACCTAAGTAATTGTCTGCTCAAGCCTTTGAGAATCCTCATTCGTCTTACAGGCATGGCATAAAATCAGGCAGATAAACTTGATAATATTGCCATATGATTTAGTGAATCCGAAAGCCAGAGGTGGTGGTGTTCGCTGCCGAGACGGAATCATGGCACCTCAGTTTACCGTTAGAACTTAGAATATAAAAGCCCATTTTTTCGCGAATAAGTGGCGGAATATTATAAATGAAGAAACTAGGGGAGCACCAGAAGTCTCGGTTTCCACGCAAACGAGCCAACTTAAACAAACAAAATGTGCATTTGAATATAAATTGGAAAGAGGGAAAAGTAATGATCAAGACCTATAAATATTGCTTCATAATAATAATCATCATAATGGTATTCGCTTTATTAAGGTCACAAAGACCAAAACTTTCACAATCGACACTGACAGCAAGAAAACAGGAAATAACAACGAAGCAATCTTTTGTCGAAAGCAAATAGAAAACCCAGCCTTCATAAATATTGTAATGGCAAACTTTGAACGTCACTGATAAGATTCACCAATCATCACGAAAATTACGCCTATTCGCGCGCACGAACACCTCGTTGCAAACGTCCCATATATTAACATAATAATCCCGCGTCTTGCCAAACACAATGTAGAACTCTGGTAAGCTTGGTGCTGGTTGCATAAATGGATAGCCGTCGTCATAGAGTTGCCCAACTTTACTTCTTCTGGGATTGTATAGGCTTTTCTGACAATTTTCCATACATGTTTGGCCTTGTACTCCAATTTATAGGCGGTCAGAGAATGATTTTTAAAATTTAATTTCCAGAACTACCTGCAGAATATGTGAACGAAAAAAAGCTACCTAAGCGTTCTCTCACCTCCGGTCCCAACATCCGCTCCATTTGATAGACATTTTAAATACGAAAGGTGTTGCTTTCTTGGTCTAAACAAAGCCATAATATAACATACCAACACAAGTGGGTTGATTTGGAGGTCTCTATTTACAGTGCCAAGTGTGACTTGTCAAAGCAGACAGGCGGGCCTGGAGACGATAGACAGTTGGAATGGGTTTTGATGGCGGTGGAACCTACTAACCTGCTCGTTGCTAATTAATAGTTGAAATTCGTGTTAAACGGGGCTGTATCCACAGGAGTGTACACGGAGAACGAGAAAACAAAAGTCGTAGTTTTCACTCGCGCCATTTTTAGACAAACTCGAAAATAAAGGGGATTCAGCCAAAATTGCGAGGCACATGGCCAAAGGGAAAAGAAACTTTGCACATTTCTATTTCTGGAAGGTGGTCGTGGCAGAATAATGCACCACCCGAGTTTGAAGGAAAATCATGCGGGCACTGATTGTGCTGTCAGTAAAGAATCCCTGGGATGGCGAACTGCACATATCACGCTATACGCAGATAGGGCATATCTTGGTGTCAGTCGGAAGGCAGCATCAGTTAAAAATACAAATATTAGCGCATTTACCGAATTAATCCAGTTTTAACGTGTGCAGGAATATCAAATCTCAGGCAGACGTGATGAAAGGTCATACTACAATTATTAAGCGAAAACTTTCCAAATTTTTAAAGCGATTAATCCATATGTTTATCGCACTGAGAATGCGACTACAATTGACCGGCCGCTTTGCTTATAAACCAAATAGAAGCACTCTGGATGCCGTGGCCACGTTCTCGCACACCCTCCACTCTTCACCTGATGCCGGAGCGAAAGCCTTTAAGGGAGTATTTTTGGAATTTACCCCGTATTTCAACACTATTTCCCGCTCCCGCATACTACCTAAACTGGGTGAAGATGGCTAGGAGATTATTTCTCTAACCGACTCCAACATGTCACTGTCGGAAACGAAACCTTCTCTTTGCACAAAACCTAAGTGTGTCGAAAAGTTCAGTGCTTTCTCCATTTTTTTAACGATCATTTTTAAGACCCTCGGTCCCCTAATGGTGTTACACTCATCAAATACGCGGACGACCTGACTTTATTCCATGAATGGTGATTCTCAAAAGCTCCATGAGGCCATAACTGAGATCTTCGAGGTTTCTTTTGAGAATGGCTGAGCGCATCTCCATTAGGTATTCGCTGAGAGCAGATGTAGACACTCCGTAAATCTCTTCACTCCCTTATTTCGCCGCGAGCTCAAAATAAACACCCCTCAACGTTATTTTCAACATTCATTTGTATTGGAGTGATCATTTGGATACCGTCTTCGGTAAATGTCGCCGCCTCTGTTTCTTAGTTCACCGGTTCACGAGACCATGAGTGAACACAAACCGTATAAAAACCATGGTCAACGCCTGCATAAAGTTTTCCCTCGGTATTTTACCTGGCCTTAAATTATCTGACATTTAAACCCTGCGCAGACTTTTTAAAATATTCTCGTTTTCTGGTAGCCTGTTTTCGCATTGTTGCAGCATTTATTTATGTTAAACGTTCTGGTCCTCGTGACCTCAATAAATTGCTTACAATTATTATGATTATTATTATTATGATTTGTGAACTGTAAACTTTGCTTTTACGAAGAGACTACCGTAGACCTCCGATTTCTGAATTGGCTTGACAAATTTGTTGGACCAGCCTAATCTCTAGTTACCCTCGTACCTTCGTCTCCGCGAGCTACAGGGGAGCTTTGGGGTTTACATTCCCGCGAAAATCATCACAGAGTCACCCAGAGAGTCTGCAACACCGGCACCTGCCCCTTGAAATCGCTCCCATTTCATGGTAGTAATGGAGAGGCGGTGTTCTGAATTTTTAAAATCATATATTTTTCTAAGCACTCAATCCAAGACACCATTCATCGTCATTTCACCAAATGTTCCCTTCCTCACTTACTTCACCCCATCCCCAATATTCTAGTCCGTCACCATAAGAGTAGCTACACAACACATTTCGGTGAATCAACATTTGTCACGATTTTTTGTCACACCACGATTTTTATCCGAAGCATATTTTAACTGTGTTTACGTTGAAGGTAAGAGGCCAATTAAGTGAAGAATTAAACAACATGCTTCGCGGTCCGAGTTTTCTAAAAGGCCTAATCCTGACTCAGCAAGAACGCCAACCACGAATGCCTCATAGATTTACCGGGAACATAAGACTCAGCCTGTTTAAAGGCCCAGCCACGGAAGGAACGATCGGAATTTAAATAGCGGTTCTGCACCAAAAAACGATGGTCGATGCGCCTCTAGCGGAGAGGAGAAGACAAAATAAGGGACAAGGAAATGCACAGTGCGGCCTCGGTGACGCCTACTTCATAAACACCACAGTTCACCGGAAGTCACTAGCATTCACGTCAGAGACATCCGGCGCGCGTGGCTAACTGAAATACAGCTATCGGCAACTTCGAGACACGAATCTACAACAGCATTTATGTCGCTTTCTCGATGCGAATATATATATATAAATTTGAGCAATAACGCAATTGAAACATGATTGTCAATGGTTTCATTCGAAAGATTACTAATTCAATTAATAAAGATCAGTTTCATGGTAGTTTCTGTACTACATTGGATGTTAACTCGAACATTTATTGTCGTTAAACCGGGATTGATTTCGTAAGGGTAGTTTGAAGTTAACATTTTCCAATAGCATTACATCTTTATCCGCGACTGCATGGCGCTGAAAATTGACTACTTTGATAACGTAAGTAGCTACGACTAAACAAGGAAGAGAAGGCACAATGTTTGCAATGGGTTTTTTCCGAAAAAATATGATATGAATTTATATTTTAACGCGACCAATAACTTAAAAATACACCACGAGCTCCCTTTATCCTATTAATTCGAGGAAAACGTATAAGCACAAAACTTTAAAAAACCTCCTGCATTAAATATCGATTTTTATAACCTTATATTTTTTATATGTATTTTAACATTAAACAACATTATAAAAACTTGATCAGATTGTGCCTGAATAAATAAAAATATGCCAACTCATAATATAAACGCTCAAAGAACACCCCGAAATTTTAAAACATCTGGATTATAAAAATTAGACGTTGCCGTACCATTATTTTTATTTCCTTATTATACAAGAATTAGAAACATCGTCTCGGTAATTACGTTTAATTGAAAAGCACAATTATTTTAAAGACATAACCGCCATTCGAAAACAAAAGAGAAATTGCACTTTATTGTCAAAATTCTCCGACACTCAAATTTTTTTAAAAATCAGAAAAAATGTTAAAACGATACAATTTAGCATCACTTTATGTACTTTGAGAGTCTCAATGCGACGAAAAAATCGCCATACCTTCGGAAAATATTGTTGTAACAAATAATGATGTTAGATTTTTACAATTTGTCGCCATTTACGATTTTATTAACTCACCTGAAACAGCTTTACGATGCAGTAATTTGTAAAATGTTTTTTTTGTGACTGAATCCACTTTTAGGCCCTAGATTCAGGGCGTGGAATTGTGGCAAACGAAATCTTTCTAATCTCAAAGTCTTTAAACATTCCGATTGCGCAGGCTAAAGAAGAACATTTTTATATTTTATGCGGTTGCGAAGCGTTAATTCTTTCCGCTATTCAAATGAAACATTTTCTTCAGAGAATGACGTTTTGCTGAATACTCCAAAATGCGTATCCATTACGTTTCCACCGCGAGCAGATGCTGACACGTCTGTAATCGCTTCACTCTATCATTTCGCCTCGAGCTCAAAATCAACATTCCTCGGCGTTATTATCAGCAGTCGGTTATCCTGGAGGGATCATGGTGATGTCATCGACTGTGTTTCTTAGTTCGTCGTATGAGAATACTTGGAGTAAGCTCACACTGCATCAAGAATGTTGTCCATGCCTAAATAATTCCCCTCATTGCTTTCTGTCGCTTGATATTTTCCCTCGACTCAACTTATCTCGTTTACCAGTGGCTTACCCAAGAGACCATCATTCAACTCCATTTCACTAGTTGCCAACTCGCCGCGGCTCGTATTTTTGATGACCCACCATCTCCTCTATTTAATTTTGTCTAAATGTAAATCTCTTCAAGCAATGTACCTACTAGAAAGACGGCATATTGCAATTCGGTCATTCCTTATTTTTCCCGATTTTTAGTTTCACCCGAACAGGCGAAGAGGGAAATAAAAGACGGTTTTTGCATATTAATAAAGGTTAATTCTACGATTTTGTATACTGAACGTTTTTTGTCTCAGTGACCTTTATAAATGGCTTAAAGTAATAAAAATAATAAAATATTTCTCAGACACAAGAGTCTGCGATACTGTGACGCTCTTCTTGTGGTCGGACTCTGACCCAAAGCAGACTAGACCTTCACTGGGGGGTTTGTGCGTCATGTTACTGGAATCAGACAGGTCCCAGGTACCCGTAATGTGGGGAAGGCGCGTTGAATGGAGGAAATGCATACATGGTTAGACACATTGATTTATAATGATTACCAATTATCAACCAGAGCGAAATCGCGACCGACAATTCGCGCATGCTTGATTTCGTGTGAAAAAAACAATATCGATCATGACCGCGAAAATATATACTTACACGGAATATGGAACTGGGATTAAAGATGGAAATGTCTCCCTCACCCTCTCATCTTACGTTTTGTTTGCAAATCAGTGTTCAATGTGTCGTTGGTTTTCATCTTAATATAGAAATTACTGATTTAAAATATATTTTTTTATTATTTTCCAGTCGGCAGTTCATTTTTTACATGATCAGAAACGTCCCGTCAAGGCGAGGATGGGACAGGATCATCGCAAACCCATTTTCCGGTTGCATAACTGACCCTCTTTTCAGACTCAAATTTGACGACATTGTGCGCCAGCAACGTTTATATTCTGTCCCAAATACGCATCGCATAACATATAAAGCGGGTTAAAATGAAGAGAATATTCTCATGGTGTACAACGGAGCTGAGGAATTTTAAATATTCCCAGTAGAATAGCAGTTAAAAGAAGCAGTGGATTTGCCTCAGTTTACCGCCAATGTGTTTTGGAATTCATTACTGACATCTTTCCGGACGATTAAGCCAATTTGCAAAAGCTGATTTCGATCGAAAGTTTAAAGTTAATGTCCGACAGCACTATCATGGCTATTAACCATTTTCGCGAATGCTTTCGTGATTAAGAGACGATGTTGTGACCGGAATTCCCCTTTGGCAAATAAATGCATTGCCGAATAACCAGTTGGACTTCCGCGAACTGTATCCAATATCGCAGTGGGTATGCCGAATCTTCAGATTACGACAAACAGAGGTTGTGACCTTTGGCACGCAATAAGATTAATCCAGGACTAAGATGACTGACAAGCTCGTTATAATTTATAAAGTCTATATGTTTTGCGAATTTCGTGCTTCACAGCTTCATGCGTTCTATTTAAATAGATACCAACATCTATAGTGCTTATTGGACCAAAATAATAGAACAATGACAATATGACCAAATTAGATGAAAACATCAGTTTGCGGTGGTGGTCTTAAAAAGGTGAAACGGGTTGTCGGAGCCGAATTGGACGTTTAATAAAAGCCAACATCGAATTGGGATTTTTAGCTGCTCATTGGAATCTGATCGAATAATTCAAGCCGGATCTTGTCAAATGAGCGATTGATCCAAAATATTTACAAACCTTTCAAACCGCATTATGATATATTATATAGAATTGAATGATGTCTTGGATACTGGATGTTTACTTCACTATTGTTCATGGGTCTAAAGGTTTAAAGAAACGAAATAATATTCTGAAAAATGCCAATATATCAAATATATGAGATAATATTCCTTGTTAAACTAGTTTTAGCGAGATGCGAATTCTTTATCTGGACCGACACCTCATAGAAAAACATGTGAAATAAACATCCAACGAAACGCATTATTCAAACGGCTACCAATCCGATTTAAAGCCAATTGATTTGATGTATTCACCAGTAATACAAATACGTTCACGAGAATTTTGCCTAAGCTAAAACATTAACGCCCAACAGCGAAATATACGCCTGAGTTTCAGCATAGTTTTTAGACAGCTTAATCAAAGTCGGTATTGCTCACAAAAATGGGGATTTTCCGATTCGGCAATCTAAATTAAGATCATCTTCCACCGCAATGCCCTCAAGCTGCGACATTAACTGATGACAGTTTTGGTGCGTGTATTTGTTAAGACGTCTGAATCTTTTATGACTTCGCCGTACCCTTTGTTTCACCCATTAACAAAAGATTCTTTATTTTTATTGCTTTGGAAACTTGAATAGAGAAAGTCCAAATAACGCTTTATTCTGCTCATTAAATGCACATCAATGTAATTAAAGTAGATTGCAAAAATTCACCAGGGGCCAACACGGTCTTCATAAAAAGTACCCAAAATAAATATGATTATTGCAGGCCCTTTTTAAGCTGCCCCACGTTTCTTCAATAGTTTTATTTTCGTGGCTACTGTTGTTCATATGATTGAGTGCCTCAATTCAAATGGAGTCAACGGCCTTGAGGATAAATTACACTTCTATTTACACACTTCGATTGGAGTACTCTAGCAAGATTCGTGCCACTTTCGAAATCGATTTTATTTGTGTGAGCACAGACAAAAACCCGTACACAATCTGTGCACAGGGATATCGAGCGCTGACGTACAAATAGTGAATGCAGATTGCAACGAACTTAACATTGATCGCTGGTTTTGTGATTATAAGTTGTCCCTGAGCGGTCGATAAGACTATCAACTGGTTTAAGTCACATAGTTCAAGCGTTGAGGCTTCTATTGATCGCATATCTAGGTATTACACACGATTCACCTGCCATCACGCCGGGTATCAAATGAGCATATACTGTGAAATAAATATAATTTCTTCGCCATGTTTCTGAAGGTCTTCGGTAGGCAGTCAATGTTTCCACCGATTCTAGGTTTATTTTGTAATCCCCACACATAGTTTCGAGAACAATTGTTGCGTCTGATGATTTACCAGATCGTTGACAGTGACAATGTTTTCAAATCCCTCTTCTAGCTTGACAAACATTCTTCTTGTTGTGGAAGATAAACAATTCAAAATCAGATAAATTTAATTTATGTTTTTCTCTTCCGACGCCTTTAAGAAAAAAAACTGACCTTTTAAAATAATGAAATAAATTAAAATGGGTTAAAAAGCCACGAAATTATACCAATTAATTATTATAATACTTGCAGAAGAATATCTTGAAATATTATGAATCCAGAACAAAACCGTTTATCGAATCCAAATTATGTTTTGCCAGTTAGAAAAAAGTCATGTCTTATCAACTATACCACGAGCAGGAAACTGAATAGTCTAAACATTTGTGATACGCCAAAAAGGAACTGCCAAAGTTGTTTTGCCAAAGCGAAAGGAAGCAAGAATATTTCGATCCATGTAATGGACACCACGCAATTTATTGAAGATTCTATAACCTTATTTCGGAATCATTTTATCGTCTAAAAGTTCCCTATCTACAAATATGCGGAAAGTTTTAAAGCAATTTAAATTTTACTGTATTTGAGTTATTAACGGATCCATTGGATTTTTAAGATGCACGCGAATGGAAATAGATTATCTCACGACGCTAAATCGGAGCACGTCATTTTTAATCTAGATATTGAGAGTTATAAAGAATGGCATGATCGAGAGTGTCTGCCCTTCTTGCAAGAATTAAAATGTACGGCTTGAACGATTCCACGTCGGTATGCTGTTAAAAGTTAAATTCGGCAAAGGTTTCTGTCCCTGACGGTCATCAACTTATCAAAATGGGGTTAATCCGTTCGGAGCCTGTAATTTTGTAGATGCACCTCCAAAGGACGGTCACATTCCAACAGAGAAGACGGTTGAACGAGAAAGAGTGGGCCTTGTCGATGAAGACTAATGGTTGTCGAAAGTTACAGTGAAGTGCACTTATACAGATTGACAAAATAATGAAAGGGACAGCTTGAGGTGTCTGAATACTGGAGCTTCTTTCGGTTTAATCGGAACAGATCAGTACATTGGGAAGGAAACCGACTGTGATCCACTGCGTGCGAATGACGGAGGATGTCGTTGTGTGGCTTCATTGGCTGATGGGCCGATGCTGGTCAAGACGGCTGCGAGCCTTCGTGCTGGAGGGTGAGTAGCAATCAATTGGTGAAATAAAGGGAAATTGTTTCAAAATGCTTAAACAGAGTATTTGCGTACATGGAGAGAAAAGAAGGCAAATCACCGGTTGAGAAAAAGATAATGGAATGATTATAGAGAATGTCGAACTAATTGGAATACAGGAGAAGCTTCTGGCCTTTCGGGTAACCATCGGACAGATCCATTGAGCAGAAGGACATATTGAGAAGGTGGCATTTTGCTAGAATGCATTGTTGGTGCACGTAGAGTTGGATATTAGATAATATGGTGGATTGTCGACATTGAGAGAGAGATATTTGCCTTACGGTTGTTAAGAGGTTAGGTAGACGGCGGATGAATGATTTGGTCGAAAACTACAGTCCGAGCAAAGCAAATAAATATGACGCCAATAGCCGCATGCCATCTTAACGCCGTCGCGAGAGAATGAGATTATATTGTAAAGAGACCTTAAGCACGGAACCGCGCTTCGTTGAGACATTAAGGGAATAATCAAAGGTACGAGAGAAGTACTACAAAAAACGACTTCTACTACAACAACGAATACTACCGCATTACTTCTCTTATTACAACAAATACTACTAATAATAAATAATTCAACATCGGTAGCAAATGAAAAACAATTGTCGAGGAATTTTGAACCTTTTATAAAATATTAATAACTATAAAGTGTATATATTTAGATCGGATAGTATATTAGGACATGTCATTTACTCTTGTTTTTGTTACAGTTCATAGAAGAATGTAATTGATTATTATATTTTGCGATTCTTTGTGGCGTCATAATTTGATGGTGTTTTTTTAATTGCTTGAGGTTCTGTTAATAAAACATTCATAACAATGGTGGCATATATCCTCAATTGGAATTTGTTCATCTGCCAGTACATAAAAAATACTTATGGGAATACTAATTTGCTCTTTAATTGACATCATTCGATATAAATTAAATTATTATCTCAAACCCTTGATAAAAAGTTAAGCCTTTTCAATCTACAAAAATGAACGTTAAAATTGATCTCAATATAATCTCGTTTTTTTTAATTTTTCACGTAGAACTGAAAGTGTGTATCTGTAGTCGATTTACACCTGATACAGGTTATCGCATTACCGTAAGAATACACCTGCATCTCTAATGAATCCCTGCCTCGTGACTCTAGGACCTATGCAATTCAGCCTTCATACAGACACACGCTTTCAACTGCGTCGCCAAATTTAATTAAAGCAACGCTTTTTAAACATCTCGGATCCCTACTAACAACATCGCCACCACCACCACTACCACCACCCGATTTTGGCCATACGTTCATCGTTTAATTACATTTTACCGCCTTGAGTAGTTAGTTTAATGCTCTGGGGAACATCCCTCAACCCCGTCACTTAGGTAGACGGTGGAACATGGCCTAAGCAAGAGAGGGGGTGAAGAAGATTCGACTATTTCGGGAGGTTTCACGCGTAAATAAGTCGCTCATGTCCCCTTTCTTCAACCAGCAGACTATAGGGGTGTGGATAGGCTTGCCGGAGGTTGGGAGTTGGGCGGGAGACAGTTTGTATTTATGTTGCTACAATAAGTATCAGGGTAAAAGGTAAATGATGACCAGTTTTATAGGAATTCATTGCTACTTATAGGGGTGGGGGGCATTTTAGGGCTACTGGAAGTAGTCTACTGATAAAAATCTGCAGGCAGCAATAAGGCAGTAACATGTTAAAAGCGGCATTATCTGCCTCGAAGGCTAATAATGCTGAAATTTGTTTATTCACGGTAACTGGAGCCAATGCGATTCTCATAGCGAAGCAGATGCCATATCACACTTACAATCTGTACGTTGCGCACGTCTGATAGCGACGAGGATGACGGAAACATTGAATATGCAATGAAAAATAGAGAAAAATATCGCGCGATTTTGAAATTAATAGCTATTACCAATTGTTGTCCATCCCCGAACCAGTAATAGGTTATCAGGCGACTTTACGAAAAATAGGCTTCTTATTCTTTCTCGTTCATCCGTCGGGGACCTTAGGACCTCGAAGGAGCGTGGAATTCACCAATTTCCCGACAAAAAACCAACCTTCTCCACTGCACGAAACGACAGAAGAGGTTTTTTAAATCTTTCACGATTTCATTTCCAAATGCCGTCGTAGGCCGCCAGGTATCTTTGAGACAAATTCGTCTACAGTTTCTGGCGTTTAACCCGAACGGCAGCGAAACGGAAAATGTTTATTGAAGCACTTTTGCCGGGAAAACATTCTTTGGTCAATCAAGCTTGCCCCACCCGTGTTTCACCTGCATCTTTACGTAGCCAAATATGGCAACAGGGTAGATCCTCTAAACCCTTCTGGAGCAACGTTACTCTAGTGGCAACTGTGTATTCACGGTGTTTCTGACAGTCTGAAAGACTTTTAGGCTTCATTATCCATGGAAAGTGCATTTGGTGGAGAGTCTTTTTACGACTTTTTCGTCACATTTTACCGATATTTTTTCACCATTTCGTTCATATCTTCAAATACATCGCCGCTAATGAAATAAACGTCCTCTCACGACCGAGTTTACTGCAATAATCTTCAATTGGCATCAAGGCATTCGAGCGAGTGGTAGAATCTGGAAAAATCTACAAGCGTTATATTTTAGACGAACCTCATCAGTGTAAACACACTTTCCGTTTATATTGATCGTCTGCATTTAAGAAACAGAATCCACTATCACGACGATCTGAACCCATCTGGTAGAGGTTTGAAAGAAGATAAACAATTATTAGTTATGCTAGGGTTTTTTTTATATATAGTCCTGGTGCAAGTCAGAAAAACAATATAATTGTATAATCTTTATTATTATTTACAAATGAAAATACAGCACATGACGGTCGATAATAAGATTAGAGAAAACTGATTCTCTTAAATGTTTGATAACGATGGATAGGTAAACAAAATGATATTGCGAAATTCGATAGAAACGTTTTGAAACCATGTTTCATGTTTTTTACTCATTATTAAATTATTTCACGTACGGTGTGCTACAAAGCGCAGTTCTTTCTACATAAAATGCGCCGACGAATTGAGTCAATGTCATGTCTTCAGGGCGAATGGGGATTCCCAACAGCCCGGTTACGACGTCACTGGGGTATTCGAGTGGTCTTTAGCAAATAGGCTTCTGCTGAATGCATCGAAATGCGTCTCCATAACGTATTCAATTTGAGCGGAAGTGGACACTCCGACAATTGTTTCACTCTATAAATTTGCCTCGAGCTCAAAATCATAATTTCTCGGGGTTCTTTTCAACATTCGGTCGTCTGATTTTACTAGCTCGCGATTTCAGACGACTTGATGTAAGATCAAACAGCATAATGACATTGGTCCAGGCCCGCATAAATCCCCTTATTGTATACTCCCCCACTCATATTTTCAATAGCGTTAAATTTTGTGAAATTAAACCATCACAAAATACCAGCGTGTTTAACGGACACGGAAGACAAGCCCTTTTCAAATTGAAGACATTAAATTACCGTTTGCACAGCCCTGTTGCAAACACTCCTTTCGAGCGCGAAGATTCGCGTGGCCAAAACACAAAGGACTGGCATTTTTGCTGGGTTGGTTTTTGGCGGCACCGTCTTTTGGGGGGCAATTCGCGATGGACTGGGTCGCCGATCCCACGCGCAAACGTGATTGGCTGCGCGTACATTTCGCCAGACTCTTCTTGGTCGTTTATGGGGCTAGAGGATGATTCAATTCATGGATGTCGCAGTTAATCAGCTTTGCATAACACGTCTTGGGAAAAGCAGCAGGGATATTGGTTGATACCGGAATGTGGTGTCTACTACATGACGCAGCCAACGGCATAGGCTTAGAGCAAGGGGCGTAGCATTTCGGAATTACCTCGAATTTTCAATGACAGACCTACATTATGGGTGTTTCATAGAATAGGAGGCGATTTCATGAAGGATCTTCGGGATCGTTGGCGTTTATCCAGGCGCGTCTCTGGTAGTTGCGTGCTATAGTTCAGAAGAGAAGAACCGCATTCCTGGCCTAGGGATCCCGGAGAAGATATCCTCTGCCCAATCAGTCGGGATCTTTCTCCACACATACACCGAGGGATTGTCTTCTTGGCAAACCGCACCTGGTTGGAGCCGCCTGTTGTCGTTGCGGCATACAGCTTCATGAAGCAACCCGAAGACTAGGACGTTTAAATGAGTCACGTGACAATTTTTACGCAACGCCCCTCAGACTCTGTGAAAGATGAGACAGAGTTGGGCGCGTGGTTGAAATTGAGACACGATAGGTTTAGTATTTCCTAAGAGCAACTGATATGGCCTTGTGTTTGCCTTTCTGGCAATCCCCTCGCAATTTATCCGAACATTTATTCTTTTCACGAAATCATAGAAAAACCACGAAAACGGAAGGAAGCAGCGGATTCAGCGATTTAATGCCTAAAACAGTCTGCTCTCCTTCTATTTATAACTATCATAATTTGACTGGTTTGTTTCTCAATTAATTGCGGAAAGTTGGGTAATTACTTTTTTGTTCGGTTGGGGGATTTGTAACTTAAATTAGGGGCATCTTAGTCTGTCCTCTATTCAGTTATTAAGGTATGATTCTGTAAATACAGATGATGTGATCATTTTTAATTATTAAAAACAATTCTAGTTTATTCTCCGTTTTGCTAACAATGGACAGGGTGATTCAGATATTGCTTCAATTGAAATGACAAGTTGACAGTTGAACCGAGAAACTTTGGATTAGATTAACGCAAATGCCACCGAATCCCACCACTAGTGATTCAGACATGTCAGTTTACTGACTTACTACAAACCGAGAATTCGAAAGAACTGCAATATGTCTGTCTTATAGGAAAAAAACATTCCATTCCAAAATCGTTTTTAAATCAGGCGTGTAGCAAAAATAATTTGGTGGCCATAATCTGCAAACATTTATTGATCTCCATCCATTTTTTTTGTCACCGAACATGATCCCATGACAAACCTTTATTTGCGCTTAAATACCACAGCCCTGTGCTTGTGATGGAATTTACTAGACGCTGCGTTATTGACAAGAATGGAATGTAAATTCAGGGTCATGTCCTGATTGGGAAGAAAATCCAACTGCGCCTTCGGCAATTGCTAATTTGGCAGGCTTTGGAAAAAAAACATTTCCGTCACCATACCAAATAAATGTGGAATGCCCATCCATTTTATCTATATACTTCTCCTTTTCGCAAAACAATTATCCTTAGATTTTTATTGCTTTCCCATACATACCCTCGTAATGGCAGAATGGTTGCAAAACGCGTTATTAAATTTTGAAAATTATTCGTTCAAACTAAAGCCTCCGATTGACAGCTGATTAACAGATAGGGAGTTGTTATGGGTGGAAAATAGCAGATGGTGTAAAAAACCAGTCTTGTAATCCGCTTCCTGAAGCACGAAGGAAAACCAAGGTTGCTTCGAAAAAACCAAGACCTGGTGCTAAAAGCCGAAAGTGTCTTTTGCATATCCGGTTTCGCTAAAACAAGTGTTTACCATTGCCCTAGCAGCGTTGAGGCGACATTACATTTCAGCCAAGAACCAATGAGCAACTACTGTGGCGATAAGCTGTGAGGTTTAAATAAAAGGTCCTAAGCGATGGTTTGTTCTATTTCGATGAACAATTCAACGTTCAAGCAAATAAAAGGGAAACGGGTTTTCTTCGTTTGCCATGTCTAGACAGAAATCTTAAGTTGATGACAAATTGCAACCTTTTGAGGGGGCGTTATTGTTGGGGAAAGCGGATTTATGGCAGAAATGTAAAAGAAGACATTCATTCGGATAATGAGTAAAGCAGGGGTTTTGAAACCCCACAAATTATTGTTTTAATGCGCCCACGAGGACACAAGCGTTCAATACGAAAAGTGATGTCTAATTACACAATCACCAGGAGTGAAGACCATGCCGTCTGAGGTCATGAAAAATTCTAAGGCACTATTATTGTTTGTCAGTTTCAAAAATACAGGATAGTTTAAAGCCAATATTGGATAGAAAGATCACATTGCCCGCACGACACCTAAGACCACCGCATACATGTTATTGCGCAGACGCACACAACATTTTGGAACAACATTTTTTTGTTTTACAACCAAAAGAAAACGCATGATCTATGAATAAATATATGACGGGGCATAACAGCTCACAGCTGTTTCGCAAGACGGGCGTAATATTTAATTCTTCTCCTCAATCCAGATAGAAAATAAATCGAAACTGGAGATGCTACAGGGTGTGCTTTCTATTGCATCGATTAGACTGACGTGAAGCACGTGGATTGAAATATCGATTTTCGACACTTCTCGGAAAACAGACAATTTTTCTGGCATTGAAGTCGGTAGTCTTTTCCCTTGCCATAACCGCCTTCATGGCACAGAAATGTGTTCGTCTTAAGGCATCCCTGCCGGTTAGCAGGGCGTATGGCATGTCAAAAAATTGTCCCCAATGGGTATCGTATTCGGAAAGGCGAAGCGATCACCCCCTCCCATCTTGGTTTTAATGCCGGCAGGTCTTAATGGGAGAGAATGCTAATTTGCAGCTCTTAGTTTGTTTAGCATTTCGATACAGCGTCTTGTAATTCTTCTCACAAGGTCAATAAATTTTAGGTGGTCCACAACAACGAATTAAAGCGGTTGTGGCATTTCGGTAGAGGACGATAAGAAGAGCGTGCTGTAAATTATAAATTTGGTTGAATTCCATTAGATAATCAAAGACTGACCCAAATACTCGGATATATTTCTCACGTTGCCTAGGGGATGCACCTTTGCCCCACGATGGCCTATAATATCTCCGCGGGTCAGGGAATTGAGCTCGGTTTATCGGCAATAAGCAATGTCTTAAAGAAGGTGCAGTAGAGAGACGAGCTACTATACAGGTGATTATTTTGTTTACTGGAAACGAGAAATTATAATTCTTACATTTTCAACATTTTGGATTCTTCAACGAAATAAAGCTTTCCTTACATCTGTTCGATACATAGATTTTTATACAAACAAATAGTAGGATTTATATGCTGTAAAATCACTACAGACTGGTACGATATCCTTTCATAAACTGAAAAAATGCCGATTCCTGTGGGTCCATAAATTCAAAAAATCTTATTACAAAACGGAGCTGCGGTTAATTTAACATGTTATTCTGTTTTGATTTGTTTCCTTTAGTACGTTCACGCACACTTAATCTTTCAATAGCACAGGAAAATCGACCTTGAAGGTTTTTTTTTGCATAGTCGGGTGAAACATAAAATATACCCAGAGTTTGCCAGCAACCCAAATTTAATATGAAGTCGATGTCGCGGTTCAATTGAAATGAAGTAGGGCTCGCTGCTATGGATTTATAAAACATACTTTGAGACGTGCATAACCACTGTTTTCAACATTAATCAAAATTGTTTATCAGTCGACTTTCCCCCTTTTGGTTCTAGTGGTAAACAGGAAATCAAAGAGAATGATAGAATTGCGATATGCGCTCGCTTGTGGGAATCTGAGAGAAGGGATGTTTTCCTCCTTTAAAGTATGTTTAATCCATTCGAAGAACGGTGACCTACCCCGTGTCATGGTTACAACATTTTTGAACCTTTTTGACCACAATGGATGACTTCACTGCAGAACGGAAAAAACACGAAATCAAATGCAACGTTCTCTTCTTCATTAACCAAAGTGGTTTTGGAAAAAGACACAGAAAGCATGCAAACTAATAGCTTTGTTTCCGGGTATTTGGCGGCTACGAAAATGGATGCGCTCGGTGACAGAGAACCATTTTAAAGTTGGAATGCAAGTTTTATCCATTACCGCTATATGCTGCTGTGTTTTGAATTCCAATAATTCCGTGTCAAAATACCGTTTCGTTTGGCTAATGCCGGACATAAAGTTAAAGGTCAGTCACGTTATTTCCAATTTAATGAACTCCATTAGGCGTTTAAAATAATTAATTAATTATCCACTTGCTTACACTTTTACATTCAAATTCCACCCATTTGTTTAACCAGATTCTGGGACTCCGGGAAAGGAAGATAACAGAATTTCATCGCTACAACGAACTGTTGTCTAATCTGTCTGCACCCAACAAACACTAATATTTGTCGTTTTAATACAGAACGCTTTTCTTCACGTGACTGAAATAAAAAAAAATTTGCTACATTAGTTGAAATATCATTACATAAGTCAATCCAAGGTCCAATTAGTCCTTTCAATTATGGCACACCTAAATAAGGAAATTTGTAGTCTTGATATTTTGCAGTCTCGCCTGCTGCTTGAAGGTAACTCCTATCATGAAGACAGCTGTTGTCAGACAAAATCGAGTCTAATCGATTTTGACTGCCCAGCCTACTCCCCCAGCGGTTGAGCATTAAAACAAATTTAATTAGGGCGGGTGAAAATAAGAAAAAAACAGTCTTTAAATTAAGTGTTTCGCAAATAAAACGATGACTTGCATTTGTGTCCAATTTAGTTCAACACGCGATCGAAGAAATTTTAATGTAGATTTAGAGATGAGAATATATTATTATCATTATATCGCCGATTCGAAATCTCTTGCTTTAAAATGAAAACTGTTATTTACCTAGCCATAAAATAAAAATACAATTTTTTTAAGCTCGACTTTGGCAACACATAACCACTTCAAAATATTTGGCGGAGGAGATAGAATCCTAAGGATTAAGAATTCCCGTGAATCGTCACTTGTTTTCGTGCTACAGCTTCTAGATTTGTTGCCCCAAGATTGAAATTGTCTTCCTGGAACGCGAGGTTCTTTGAAAAAAGTATCAGAAACGCAAGCCTAGGCAAAAGTCAAAATGCATCACCACCCAAACCGTGCTTGTCGCGTACGTTTTACGATCGTTAGCTATTTATTTGCAGATTGTCTTCTTAGACTTACATTTAACAAACGTGACTTGCTTCATTGGACAAATGTCTATATGACTCTTATCTTAAATCGTAGCCCTATGCGTTATGGTAGCTGCAGATTGAGTAAAATTTATCTGGGTTCATGTAGGACTTAACGGTCTTAAGCAGTTTCATATACTTTAACTGGTATCGAAATGTGTAGATGTTTTGAATATTTTTTGCGAGGAACGGAGATTTTTTGAAAAAGATTCCATCTGTAACCAACGTTATTGTTCGGTGGCTAGTGCACAAAACAGCCTTTATTAAATTATATTCCAGAGCACAGAGCTGTCTGTCGCTGTTGTAAACATACCAAATTCGCCGATTTCTCCAAAAAATGGATTTGAAATGCTTCAGAATGACATAAAGATCGTCATAACCACAACAATTGTTACTCAGTTAAGCCCTATTTTAAAGAACCTTTAGAAGCATAGGTTGCATTTCTTAACTTATTTTACGAAAAAAAGAATTTGCGAGCAAAATCACATGGGCACAAAAAATATTATAATGTTCAGCAATTAATGCGGAAAATACGGCATCATATATTGCTTACCGTATCTCTAAATCTAGAAAATATCCGCCATGACTAATTAATCCTTGATACAGAATCGTAAAGAGTAATGCGTTGTAAATGGATATATGTGGGTGTCAATTCCCAACGGCATTCCTTTAATTGCATTCCTCAGGTTGTGCTAAGCCTATATGTAAATATTATTCACTTTGGGGGCTTTAAATTTTGCCTTGTTTAAGCAGAGTAGACCCATAATAAATCTGTGATGATTACTCAAACAGCATTCCCTCTGGGTGATTGGAAATGCCATTTTCTAAGCTTGGTCCGGATACTTAACCATATAAGCAAACATTTCCTTATTCTAATAGTTGACAATATGGCATTTGATGTTTCATATATTTCGCTTCACGGTGCGTGCTCATCCTTGTCTCCCAGCTGGCTCGTTTATCACTTCCGCCGCTTGGAACGTCGACGCTCGAAATGGGAATCGGAAAATTTCGAAATATGGGAAATCGATGTATCACCGCCCGCACGCAAGCTACACCACTATCAGATCACATAGCCGGCCAACCCGAACTTCATCTTCCATATTCTATTGTCAGAACCAGAAGCGGTCAACGACGTAGTGGCTTGCATGAAAGCCAATGCTTCCGGGGTTGGTTCCAATCCGGTTTCGCGACACACTCCTCAAGATAACAGTCGTAGCGGGTGATCTTTCGCCAATTGCCAAAGAAGGAGAATTGCAGGCGGAGAACCTTCACAGGAGCTCACAAGAACTAATATTGGGAAATTCGGCCTGAGACAACGATGCGATAATAGCAAACGCATTGTTAACTTCATGCATTACCGTTGTTTCACAGTTGGTATGTAAAAAAACAACAAACGTATTGCTTTCACGCAACACATCACGTATAATCAATGAAGAGTTATTCATGCTACTTTTATAAAACCTTCAAATATGTTTCAAAATACCACCATTGTGGCAAAGGTCATGTTAATAAGACCCAGTGTGTCCACTGGGTAGGTATGAGTCACGATAGTCCACGTGTGATTGTTGAACATCATTGGTTATTGATTTGTCCAATAAGGTTGCGAGACCATCGTGTGCTGGCACGCATCAACCTTCCTGACTATGATGGCTGTTCATCGTTAGGGGGGAATAATATATCTTAGCAACCTGAAAATATACTATCAAATAACCTGTAAATGATTCCCGTCGTGGGATTCGCCATGCTCCAAACTTGTTACTCGACTTGCACAGATCACTTGACGTAACAATGGCAGCTACACCCCGGTAAACAGCTCGAGAGGCGGTCAAACTTAGCTGAGGGTTACTGTGAACTTGAACTCTCTGTGAATATGTGTTGGCGGATCCCGGCAGACGGGGAGAAGGAGGATGTCTACCCCAGGATACCTGCTACCGCCTTTCTGGGCTCATCGATTTTGCAAAGACTAGTGACGGCCCCTCCCATCAATGCCGTGCGGCGCTGAGGACGCAGACTGCAAAACCACGAATGGAATACGCCCTGCCAGCTGGAATGTCAAAACATACCCGCGGTCACAACATCTCCCCCCCAGAACATTACACGACTACCACAAGGACATGGTTCCCAGATACCCAAGAAACAGTGGTTGCACAGCTAAGCAAAAGGCGCACCAGAGATGTCGGTCAGATACCAACGTCTACTGAACGCCCATTGGCCAATTTCCGTGAATTTAATTAAATTTTATAGCCCCGGCCAAGGGAATTGAAGATCAATTTTTCGAATATTAATTGATTACTATTTGCCGAAAACCTCCCTGAATTACTTCCGAATGATGAAACATCAATCACCCGATTTGCAAACAATCTCAGCATTAGAGACAAGCCACATTCTTGGGGTTTTTATTAAAATAGTTTGCTTTTATAACTCCTTTTGCGTCATTCTGCCCACCCAAGCCGAAGAAGCTAATCGGAGAGGGTTTAATGGCTGGTCTAAATGCCTCAACATGGATGCAAAGGACGCCATAAATTAATTGATTGCCATTTGAGATTGAATGCGTCCTTCCGTTATTGCAAGTTTGCATAAATCTTTACGATTTCGTACAATATCAGTCTGCCTTTATCCAAGTCACCATCGCTGCTTGTGGTCAATTTTGTTGTGAAACTTTTGTAACCTGGCGCATTTCGGACAAATTTGTATTTTCGAATTTCTGTCACACAATTGATCTCTTTCCTTCGGTTTAATCCCGACAATCAAGTCTCGGTGTCATTTAGAGTGGAAAAACACCCCAAGTATAGTTTTAATGGTAACAACGCGAAGAAAAATAATCTTGTTTTGATTGAGGAAGGGCCGAAGAAAATTTTTTTTTCCATTTCCCTCGCAATTGTAAAATTTGACAAACCCAAACAATGGTCATTTAACCCGAACGAAACATTATCCATCAAAGTAAAATGTCGTCTTTATTTTTTATCACGGAACCATGTTTTGACATTAGTAGTACAATCCCGGCAGCGCCTTAGAATCGAAGGCCAATTACCCCACCCCCTGAAGCAAAGTCACGAAAGATTCTTTCTTATTTACACGCCGTCTTTGTTAGCCTTAATGTTGCACTCATGGCCAAGTTCATTTTCCACTACAATGACTAATTCGTGAAATATTGATTTTCGTTGACTTTAAACGAACGTCTTTCTGGGCTTCGTGTACTTAAATTTTACTTGTTGTTGATTAATATAGGTAACGCTTTTGTTCTTAAAGTACACATTAATTTTATATTACTGTAACTAGTACATAACTATTATATCTACATTTATAATTCATGATCAAACCATATTATAATGGAATTATAATTATGTTGCCGCAATGCAATTGCCAACCTATAATTTTCGGGTTATTGATTTGTAATTCTGCCTTGTTATTCTACTTTCTTTCTTTTTTGGCGCTCGTTTTGGATAGGGCATTTCAATGGCCGCCATTTCCCGTTTGCCAAACTGTATATACTTTGTGGGTTAAATTGGCCTTTCTTGCAAATTTACCTTGATGTTACTTCTTTTATTCTTCTGAACTTATACTGCATGTTCTACGTATAATCGTTACGTCCTGTAACATGTTTGTTTATTGCAAATTTTAATGCTGAAAGTTTTGGTCCTTGTGACCTTAATAAAGCGAATATTATTATTATTATTTGCTTAAACTATTCTAGTCATTAGAGACGCCATGATAATCGCTCCGGTTTTGTTTTATCGATTTGCGGTCCGGATTGAAAATGGAGACCCCAGGAAAGACGATAACCGATATCCAGACACTGCGGGTTCAGCTAGACCCAAGATTTGAAATAATCACATATTTCTTTGCCTGTGTGAAAGGCAGTAATCGTATTGGACGATATAACATCTAAGGGACCTATTCCTGTCACCAGCCCTTTGCTAGAAAACCCCACATGATTTTTTCCCCTGTAACGCAACCAACTGCTTCGACTGTGTCATGTAAAAAAATAAAACGGAATTCTGTTTTTGTGAATCGGCACAGCCGTTGATTTTGATTGCACTTTTTCGTTAACCGAATCCAATATCAATGCTGTTTATTTTTTTAAATAACGGGAATTGGTAAAGAAAATTAGGCGGTTTTATTACGTTATATTACGTAATTACTCGAATAATTATATGTAAAACTTTGTTGATAACGGGCCCAATTCAACCGTGCCATTGAGCCGAAAATACCAGCGATGTTTTGCATTGTACTGCGCCGCAAATTTAACCATTGCTTTAGTCGATGTGAAGCAGCGTATAACTGCTATATTTACGATTATGCGTCTGCATTTGCTTCACAGGCCTCGCGTGACGCTCCACTTTAATGACACGGCGTTACCTACACGACTAAAATAGGAGTCCATAATTTGATTTATCCTATGCGTCGATCAACTTAGGCAAAAGGCGTGCCTGCGGACATTAGGGCCATTTAACGTCTTAAAATTGCCTTCAATTTTGTCTTCATTTCTGAAGAGAGCCACACCTCGTCCTCAAATGTAAGCGAGGCCGTCGCATTGCTCGTAGTTGCGCCAGCTGCAGCCGTGTTATGGGCTTATAAGGTGGCACGGACACATCTACAATATACGCGGCACGAACGTTAGAGTGGCACGGACAGGCGCCTCGGGATGCCTTATTAGTGCGTGCGTGTGTGCGCGCACGCACGCACACGCTGTCGTGGGACAGACCGGCTATGGGGTGGTGTGGGGGCCCAGAAAAGGTGGGCACACAGTGGCCGGTAAAACGTATGATGCACGCACGAATGAACAAATAGCATTCGAACACGCATCAGCAGTAGCAGGAGCAGCAGCCGTTTCCACACCCAGTAACGCACCCACACTGCAAAATCTCCCGAATACGCTCCTCTCTATAAAACTCTTTCTTTCCTTCTCTCTATTTCTCTCTGTTTCTTTCTCTGTTCTTCTCTAACCTACAACACACACTACTCCCGACTTCATTAGCACCGATGTGCGTGGACCCGATATGAGACCACTGGCCGTTAATATTGATTCCAAAAGCAGAGGAAAAAAGCGAGACTACAAATAGACATCGAAATACACGGAAACTTTACAGAAGCCAGATTCAAGGGACCAGCCACCTTGACCTCCTCGCGCTCAACGCCCTTCCCACATTGACATGAATCCAGAATCGGTTCTCAGAGCCGGGAGACTATTCCACACTTCATACGGAGGAGATGGCGTTGATTTTATTGACCAAATGAACTACCAATACACCGGAAGCCTCATGGTGATATTTATTGCAATTATCGGTGTACGGCAATATGTCGGTAAGTTAAGCCCCTACGCAACACTCTGAAATGTTAATACGACTATTCACTCCATAATATTTATATAGGATCGATGTCGATTGATGTTGGGATATTGTTATTTTATTTTGGGCAAAACGTGACAATGGCTGACTTGTTTGCTGCCCCACAGTTTGAAGAACAATACAAGAGTCAATTTCGTTACGGATATTTGAAATAAAGGGTGCAAACATGTGGCCCATCGTAAACATACAATCAGCGCCAATTTCACAACTAGCAAAACAGTATTCAATCCGAAAGATAGTTTATAAGAAGAGAAACTAAATTATTCCTTAACGATTCTAATTTAAATTACCCTACATTTAAAAGCCTCATTTAAACGAAGCAAATTTACCATATTTCAATAGTCTTTTGCTGCACCACAATAAACCCCTTCTTTGATGATGTTTTGAAAATGTTTGCATGTACAATTAATACCCAAATTCACGCCTTTGAGAAAACTCATCGTTCCTGGACAAGAGCTCGCCAAATTTGTGCTCTGGTCCTTCTGATAGGCTTGATATCCATGAATGCTGGCAGATATTATTGATCAAACATTGTATTTTACCAGCATATGAGGAGGATTTATTTTTCCTCAGGGCTTGCGTGGACCAGTTGCAAACGGAGGGTTTAAATAATTAAAGTCTATCGTGCAGGTATAGAGAGAGAGAGAGTGCGGGGTTAATATTCTGATTGCACCAGCCGCTTGAAGGCTAAATATTTGATTTACAAAAAACTCGACGATCCTACATCACGGACACCACCCCATCCGAAGCGTTGAGCTACGCAGAAATACCCACAGACGCCGTGGCAGCAGATGCCTGGAAGACTATCAGCGAGCAGTAGTATCTTTGATAGCACAAACATCAGTGTTTAATTAGCTCAAATCGACCGAGAAGTCCCTCAAGCTGCTAAATGGAGCGATCCCAAAGATTCTCGAGAACGATAACGGACTCACCTAAAATGTGATGAGGGCTAGGGAATGGGAAAATCAAAAATCCGTATTTGTTTAGCCAGGGATTATTTCAACTCATCCACGTGTCCGCTTTCAATGGCCGTAATGACGGTGCTACACAAAAAAATAATTTTTCATTTCAAAGAAAGAGGAGATTTATGCCAATATTATCGAGAAATATAAAGGCGTATTCTGTTCCGTGAATCACACCAAGGTAGCATTTTTTTGTCAAAAGACGGGCAATAAATCTATACATAGAAAAATGAGATTTTGTCGTTTTTATCCCGGTATACCCATAATAACAAAGGTTATTTATCTCAAAAATTGATGCATTGTTTTCATTGCTAATTCGTTTAATACCACTGAAAGCAATTGTATTTCCAGAATGGTTTCAGGCACAATAATCTATGTTTTATTGTTAGGGGTCTGGAATATTGAAGTCACCTTTTTGTATTTTTCTAATGACCCATTTATTCATTTTTGAGTGCAGAAATGCAGTTTGGTTTGTAAAGTCCGTCGAAATGAATGCATTTAGAATTTTATTTTAACAACCCATAGCGATGCAGATATTCTGCCCAATTAAATGATTTTTGAATCTGGGTAATAATCGGTTTTGTGCCCGTTTAAGGGAAATACGTCACTTTGGACATCTCCTGACTATTGACGGATATGTGATAATGCAATGTTAACACAAAAGATTATTTACGGATAAAAATGGGGGCACACCACAGAAAACCAAAAACGTTATCCGTGAAAAGGAAATAGAACTTTCCTCTGTTAGCTTCAAAGATTAAATGCGTTGAATTCCCGTCGTCGGATTAGGTGAACCACAATAATCACAAGATTTTCAATGACGATTATAAAACAGTTTTTTAATGCAAAAGATTTTAAATATTTTTATGTATAACAATTTTATTGTCTGGATAATGTAACAGCTCCCAAGAGGACTAGCGACAGGAGTTGTCTCCGCAGTATTACGCGTCGATCGTATCGCCATGACATTGAACAAACAACAAGCCAACCCATATTCCCACTGATGCGTCTGAAACCATCTCCAATTGCTTTCAAAACTTGCTTCTGCCACCAAACCCACTATCTGTTTAAGTCTTCTTCTTCTTCCGCGCTTGTTTTGCATTAGCGCAGAATATTTGTGCATTGATTGGTTAGGGAGTATCTTTAGCCCAGATGCATAAGCGATGCATGATACTGAGAAACAAGTGGAACCAAGCTAGTTTATTGGTTATAATAAGTTAACGTCGCGAACGTGATAGGCAGACATAGAGTTGGCCTGCGTGATTTGGTCTTGTTGATTGGGCGGTGGGGTAATTCGTACTGGTGGAACTAGCCATAAATTAGATGGCACTGACAGCATCTGTGTCCATAGCCAGAGATACGAGACTACATGGATTCCGGTTAATAAAAAGAGGCGGAACTTGTAATTTTACAACTCACCTCGTAACACTTTTTTTGTCTGAGTTCATACTACTCAATTGTTTAGGAAGCCTGGAATGCATCAGTGGCCTCGAAATTGATAGATTTCAGAAAATGAAATATAGGAAGAAGCTATGGCATATTTATTCTAACCTTTGACCAATCCATCCTTTGTTGTTTTTATTGAGCTCTGATTGAATTTAATGGATGTTTTAGATAGTTATTACGCCGTTATTCGCGCTAAACGTATGAAATATCGTATAAAAATATGCCCAGCAACTATTTCAAGTAGAAGCGCATTTATCCAAAGCATGAAACTGAGTCATTAAGATTTCAAAGATTTTATCTGCTTAGAATAAAACTGTCCGAAAACGCTCTTCAAAAGGCTTTATTAGCTAATACGCAAATGGGTGATTTTTAAATATATATATAGTATTCCATTTAACAAACCCTACCTGGAGACACGCTATTCAAATAAAAACTACGCACGAGTCGAAGTTTCTCTGTGAAAGCGTTCACTGTGAACGATTGTTTAATAAGATAAATTAACACCCAACATTTAAATATTATTGAATGGTTTCTCTTATAAACTAACATATATTGTGCTTCTACAGTATTGATGGATTTGAGAGCACAGTTAACGAAAGTTTCCTGCTGGTGGAATATTTTGAATTTGGTGGCCAATCGAAGAGGTGGAAGTCAAGGCTGCTGCATCATCCAATTTGACCAAAACAGGGACTCCGGAACAAGTGTAATAGAGGTTAATCAAATTTAGGTTGGTGCAGCAGCCAATTTTCAGCATTCGCACGGCTCCACGTCGCTGGGTCACACAGACGCACGTCATTGCAACCGCCTTATATATGTGGTTGCCTGACCTTTGAAGGGTATATGACGGCGAGTTGAAGATCAAACAGATCAAGAGTTTCTTAGGGAAGGATTTGCTTCACGAGACTGTCCGATTTTTATTAGGCCCCAAACAGCTTGTTAATGTGCTTTATTGTTTCCATATACCAATTTAAATCGTCAGGAATTTACCCGTTTTTTGTATCTCTCCTAATTCTCCTGGAGATTCAGCGAGGAATTTATTTGAGCATGGATTAGTTTTGCGATGGAAGGCGGATTACAACGCCTAAAAATGATAAACCAAAATATATTGTAATACAACCCCTTAGAAGAAAGAAAATGGTCCGTAAAGTCGTGTAGAATTTACTCAATCCAGATATTTGTTTTTCAGGAAAGCCGATTCAGTGCTGGGTGCCACAAGAGTTTAAGCATCCCTGGGAGGAGTATGCAGAGAATCTATGCTGGATCCAGAACACCTACTTCCTGCTCCCAAATGAGGACGTTCCCGAGGACGAGTTCGAGCTGCGCAAGGTTAAATACATTGGCTACTACCAGTGGATAGTCATTGTGCTGGCCGGCCAAGCAATGCTCTGCTGGGTGCCCTATCTCCTATGGCGGGTGGGCTCGAAGCGCCTGCCCATCCTTCTGAAGTCGGCTCGAGAGGCCGCCGTTCCAGACCGAGAGCTTCGACAGAAAGCCGTCTCCTGCCTTGTGGCCACGCTTGAGGAGATTTCCGAATCGACAGCTCGCCAAAAACGACTCAAGTCACCCCTCCAACGGATCTTCTGTTCCATTCGACCAAACACCGAGATCACCATACTCTTTTTCCTCCTTCGTCTCCTCTTCATCGGAAACTCCATCGGGCAGATATATCTGATGAAACACTTTATAGGAAGTAATAGCTCCACTTTTGGAATCGATGTGCTCAATAACATTCTCGAGGGACGTGAGTGGGAGACAACGGCACAATTTCCGCGAGTCACGTATTGTACAGTCAATGTTAGAAAAATGGGTCAGATTAAACCAGCCAGGTAGGTCCAATCTAGGCTTCAACAATCCATTCCACCACTTTTACTATTTTATGTGCTAACTAATTTTTTTGGTTGAAATAAGAAGTAGTATAGTCAGTACTACAGGTGCCATTATGCGACCAGATGTGTATTTTCAACTGGCGACTGCACGCAAATGAACTTTAACATTTAATTATATTGTATGTTTGTTTGACTATAATTTCTAGCCGAAAACCCCATTTTTTTAAATTTCCGATTCGTTCGACTAAGGGTTTTATAAAAATAATCTTTCTTTTTTTATAAATGTTTA
Source organism: Proteocephalus fallax (assembly GCA_028672205.1). NCBI lineage: Eukaryota > Metazoa > Platyhelminthes > Cestoda > Proteocephalidea > Proteocephalidae > Proteocephalus > Proteocephalus fallax. The sequence goes on along the minus strand of JAPUBX010003992.1, from coordinate 102,694 downwards.
GAAAAATTGCCGTTGAACTAATAAAGGTTTTCTTGTATTTTTCATTCATAACCACACGGCTTAATAACAACAGACATTTCACACATTTTAGTAGCATCCATATCCACCCGAAAATCTAACGTTTATATGGTTAGAATCCTACAAATAACATCACTTCCGGTGGCTATGCCGATGAATCACCACAAGCACAGATTCTCCAGTATCCCACTTCATTCGTAAAAACTTATCAACTATTGTTTCTGGTGTTCTAATTTAGACAGAGCCCGTACTACATGCAATTTATCGGGAATTTTTCTTTGTTAATCGTCGAAAAAGGATTACCTGAGTTTGCCTGTTCGCTCAGAAACAGGTAATAACAGGACTCGTGAATACCCACCCAAATGATGAGAGGAAAGGTTTTGGTGTTGAATTCAGATATTCATTGAGACACTACCTGGATTTTTTTCCTAAACTCAAGGTAAACAGAAACGATAAAGAGTGATAGAAAATGACTTGTAAGGAAGTTCAACATTGACACTTGCACGTCTTCATTTAAGCTTTGACTTTGTTTCTGAATTTATGAAACATCCAATAAAGGCCAAAAATGTTTCGTGATGAATCAAAAACGCGAAAATTATAATATATGAAGCACATATTTTTCGTATGACAACCTTTTAAAATATCTGATACAATTCGGTGACATTCTGACATGACAATGTGACATTTGGAAATAAACCTTTAAAGATAGCTGATTAGTTTTAAAAAATAATTAAAAAAATGAAATCAACTGATATTACGTTTAAGACCGGTTTACCTTAAGTGAAATTTAGCGAATCTAAATATAATAAATTAATATGATCCACAAGGCTTTTAGAATACCCTTTACAATAAGTACCCAGACATTTAATAAACAAAATTATTTTCCCGAGAATCAAAAAAATAGATATTTTGAGAAGAACAACCGTGATATGTCTGAGTGCGAAAAAGCCCACGAAATCTAATTTCAGAGCGCAAAATGTCACGCTGTTTCAAAGGGAGGTTTGCGTGAAAAAAACTACCCCCTAGGAGGTTTCTCGTGCGTGGAGAAGCAGAACTATGTTTGGAAAAACGTTGATTTAATTTTCGTTTGCCAACCTTTAAAATTCCAATAATTTTAAATAATCGCTCTCGTTTATTACTCGATTGCAGAAAATGGGATCTTCTATGATGATCGGCGGATCAGTCGTGGCGATCCGTCTAAACATTTTCCCAAACATGTTTTCTTCCATATTAAGGTTTGCAATTTACCCAGAAGAACATACAATAGCTCTAATTGTGCGTCATTTTGGATGTTATATGATATTTATTCTTGTTATTTCTTGCTGATGGTCATCACTATATGCTTAACCTGGCCCTCTTGCCGTTTTCGTTAATCAAATTGATAGCGTTAATCCATCGACGACTAAAAATAGCCATTTTCATTTGGTTATGATGATAATCGTTGCAAACTTTTCTAGTCATAGATGTGGGTCGTGACCCGTAATCCTTTATCCCAGTGTCCCCTTAACGAAATTATTTGTTGATTTGGACAATTCAAATTGTTTTGGACGAAAATACACGAAGATTAAATTAAATCAACCATAATTTCACGCAAATGAGTACATTAAGAAATACATTTTTGTCTCGAAGACGGTGAACGTGAAGGTCTGCGCCGACCGATTTTGACAAATTTTATTGTCCTCCGATTTTGGAAACTGAGCCTGTCAACACTTTGTAATCGTTAAATTTGTTTTCTCTGCATGCTAAAATCCGCATTTAAGTGTGGAAAAACCGTCTTAACTTGTTTTTTTCTTATTATCCAAAATGGAGTATCATTTTTAGGAGACGTCTCTCGGGTGAACGAGACGTTTTTGGTGAACCAATGCTTGAGCCTAAAAACATTCCAAAATTGTCTCTAACATAATATGATCATTTTACAGAAATAGAAACAATTTAGCGCTTCTCCTGTGGTATAAAAAAATTTACGCCGAGATTTGTTGAGTGTTTTTCATTTTTGCGAATTCGGTGTAAACAAAAATTATGAATTCTGGTGGCGAAATTGCTATCGAAGCCATAAACCACCAATTAATCTGCAGATATTTCTTCTAGTGAACAATAATGATAGCTTTCGAAATGGTATTTTATTTCTTGATTAGATGCAATTTAATAAACTGCTTCCTCTTAGTCATGTTGAAGATATGCTCCCGATATAAATATTTTCGGTGTTGAGATATTCTTATTGCAAAGGAAATTAAAAAAATGAATCATGTATTATTACTGCTTCAAAACAGCATCAAACCGCTAGTTGATTAGGTATCTTATATCTAAGGCACCAATTTTAAACGAACGCACTTTTCTAGAAATTTCAAGGAAGCTACGCCAGAAATAACTTATAATCTATAATAATAACAATGGTAAGCACGAACATCGGGTAGAGTGGATTCATTTTCGCAACACTAATCCGTCAAAATCGTAAAGAATAAGCATCGATTTTTATTCTTATAAAGTGTCCTTATCTACTCCTTGTTGTAGCTACACTCTTCAATGTGTACTTCCAATCAACTACTTCGTCGAGAAGGTCTTCGTCTTTCTGTGGTTCTGGTTCCTCATCCTGGGCGCTCTGACGGCCTTCAGCACACTTCACTGGGCCTTCAACACCCTCATTCCGGTGCGTAGAATAGCCTACATAAAGCAGTACATCCGGGCGATTCGCCAGCTTTCCCACACAGAGGAACGTGATTGCACACGCTTTGTCAACAATACCCTGGGACCCGATGGCGTCCTGATCCTGCAAGTCGTCTCCAGAGCCTCCAGCGACCTCATCGCCCTGGACGTGACCGCCACCCTGTGGAACAACTACCGGCACGCCAAGATAACTGGCGCGGAGGAGGACTTCACGCGGTTTTTTGATAACGTAAATCGAGGGACCACAGCCGTATAGAAGTGACCCTCGAATCAGTGAGATGAATTCCAGTTCGAAAAGACATCACCCATGGGGAATCAGAGCACGCACACGTGGCAGAGCGAGAGTAGAAATATTTATACGAAAAAAAGGAGACATTTGAACTGCCTTTATCTTTCACCAACCTGCTCCAAATCCCTACACCCACTTCCCAACTGCCACCTCCACCCAGATCAGAATATTTATACGAGTCCACCGTTAGACTAGCCTTACAAATCTGGGTTGCAACGATACCAGAACTTGGGACCAGCGTGTGTGTCCGCCCATTGGGTGTAAACAGTCTACAACCAACTTTATCCCATATTCGTCTTACTCCTTCTCAGGCAGCCAAATTTTCTTTCTGATGATATCTATACAAAGAGTTGTTTGAAATTATCGTCTTTCTGCACCCTGTTAGCGGGGAGTGAATTGTGTGGGCCTACAGTGCGAATAGGGGTGAAATGTGGATGCGTAAATCTTCCCAAATTAGCATTCGCCAAAGGAACTGGTCACAAAATATTGGAATGTTTAATTGCAATGTGTTATTTACAAAAAATAGGTTCGAATCACACCAATTATATGTTTGGTCACGTTTCATTATATATATATATAGCTAAAACTCGTTTTTACGCTACTCACATTGGCAGCTTTGAATATTTATAATAAATATGATTTCCTTTAAAATGCAGGGACACTGGCGATAATTAATAGATCGATTTTGAATCGCAGATGTGACATATTACGTGAAGCGATCAGGTTAAAATGAACAGTCGACGAAAACGATTTTTATTCGAACGATGGTGGCGGTCTTTTTATCCAATTAGAGGCATCCGTTAAATCCCTCATGGTGCTGCTACCAAACTAATTATTATGGAAATTTGCCAATATTATGGTTAGGTTATGTCCAGTTTATATTTGAATAATAAAACAAATCATCTGATGTCTTTAAAATTAATAAATAACATGGAAGCCATGGTAAAATTTAAAATTGCTTTCAAAATGCAAAAAGGTACATTTGCTTGTGTATAATCTATCTTACAGTTTGCTCACAGCATCTAGCATGTTTAGATTGTTCCATTGAAGAAAAGTTAACATTATTTTGATGACTACGATTAGAGTATTCCGAAGTCTTGCCATCGTCGGCTACTTTGTGTTCATCATATTTTATTAAATTATAAGTTAAATAAGGCATATTTTAGTCCCAGCAAATTCAACCGCGACTTGTTAAATTTCACTTCACAATTGAGCGAAATTTTGATATGATTTCTCGGTGTTGCTATTGGCTGCCTTCAACAACATTCAACAGAAAACAAATTGAGGGAAAAATGGGAATGCTGATCTAAGTTCATAACTGAGGACGTAATCCGAAAAGGAGCAATCACCGCACTTTTCGGTTTTTTAATGACATTGTCTAGCTTTTCTTGACAGTATTTATACGATAGGCAGAACATTGGTTCGTTTAACGTAAACACAGCATATGGCGATGCAATAGAGTATCATTTGGGGGCAAAACATAACTGCCAATATTGATAAATTTCGAAAATTCGAAATAAATCACAAATACCCACCACCTCTGATCAATTAATGGATTTCTATGAACAGACTAAATGTCAAGGATAAGTACTAAAATTAGCATAATATTAAATTTCTCCGGTGCAGTTTGTTCATTGCAAACAGGTTGGATTTAGAAAAATATAGAATTTGCCACAGAACTAGTTGGAACTAAATTTGCTGTTCATTGCAAATATTGAGCGTTGCTTGACGAATATCACGACCATGTCGCCACCATTACAACTGCACTCCAGTTGTAATCGTGGTTATCAATGAGGAAATATATTTCATGAGTTTTATCTTCAAGATTTTAGAGGAGATTTCCAAAGCCAAACACCGCAGAATAATGATATCAAAAGTCGAGTATCTTCTGGTTTACTGCGTGATTAGTTACAAACTTGGTGGGTTCTATTGACCGGCGAGGATCTACCGAATTGTCCACAACACAAACGAGAAAAAGCATTTAATGTCAGCAAATTGAATATAATTTTGTTCGCCCAAACGTAATAAAAGTGATTGGAAATAAAATGCTAGCCGAATTTCAGTCTGTCCGATAGGTGATGAGGATTACATTTAAAATAATACTTGCCGATGCAAATGATCTTATTATCGAAATTTACTACTTCCAGAGACTGCGGCATTTGCTCCTGTGCGCGTTGTGATTCTCAAAATCTCCGCTTTCAAAGATATTGTTGCTTTGGACCCTTTGTTTATTTAGATCTACCGCCTGCATTGTAAGTCCAATTTATTCATATGAAAGTGATCACATTAATAATAAATCGACTCTCCTATTTAGCGCATTTTACTTTTATGCTCAAAGATAATTTTCTGGATTTCGGAAACACTATTTTCCTTAAATACACGATAAAGGTTTAGAAAAGGGTTTAGAGTAGACCTGAGAACACAATTTGACAGTTTTAAGCAGAATTGACGTCGTTCTGTAAGTAATACTTCAAAGGTTATTGCTATCGGCAAGGTCATATTATTAGGAATTAAGGCGACTTCTAGGTTTCACAACTACCTGGATTAAGTCCAAAACGGCATCAATTTGACAGAGCAGCAAGATTATAACAAATAATACATTTCTTCAGTCGTTTGCTGCATTCAGCTTTCATTCTAGTCCTCAAGAGATACTGGCCAATGTCCGGTAAAGTAAGCGACCGTCTAAAAAAGCTTTGTTGGGAATTTGTCTATCTAACAACGTTTTGCTTTCTTTGAAGTGACTTTCTAGTGTGTCGATTGTTTCGATGTCAATTTAAATCGATTCTGTTAAATTTCGACCGTATTTAAACTCGCGACTCTGTAAAATAAAAATATTTGACAAACTAAACAACGGAACTATTTCAGTTTGAGAATTTTTAAACTTAAATTAAAAAAAAAGTATGCGTATTTAGTAATTATTCCCTCAAGGAGTGCTCTTTCCCCTTTAATTGAGAGGGATGTTGAAATAACGCCCCGGACTTGACCCGTCAATGTGTCCTCGGGACCTGTTTAGTTAAGACCAATCTAACAATCCTCTGTATCGTTGAAAGTCAACGAGAAGTACCTCATCTCCAAATTGGAGACCACACCTCAAACGCCGGTTGTCGTGTTCCAGTTTGCGCATAAACCAAAAACAATTAATTTGGACGTAGTGACCACTTTCCTGGACAGCCTCCATGCTTCACCATATGTCGGAGCGAAACCCATTGAGAATGTCAGCTCGTGTATTTTACCCCAACTAACTGTGTAGATGTGGTTGGGTGTGGGTAATCAGGTATTTTCAACAATATTTCTCTCCGCCATCAACGCGTTAAAGTGTCTCTTTTTGTTCAGTTATAACGCTCCCAAACCTCTTCGTCCAATGACGTGGCTCTCATCAAATAAGAGATCTCCCTGATCGCATGCCACGCTCGACAAAGCGAAGATTCCCAACTGGTTGATTATCTATCACTGAAGTTCTTCTAAAAACAGCTTGCTACTGTTTGCTACTGTGCATTCAAATGCGTGTTAATCACGGTTTCAGTGAGAACCGGCATTGACCCACCGTCGATTATTTTGCTCTGTTAGGGAACCGTTTCGGTTCCCAAAAAACGACTATCTAAACTATTTACCCTTTATTAATTCTTCATATGTTTAGCCCTATTCTAGCCATGACACCAGGATTCTCAACCAGAAATGCACGCTCTGTCTATTGAACGTGCCTGGACGTAATCTCTAGCCAAGATTTGGCCCTCTACAGCCTCTATTTTCATTGACTTATAAAGCCAACCGACAACGTATTAATACAACACCAGGCTCGTCAATAAAGTATGCTGCTCAGGTTATTTCTCCAGAACCCCTTAGGCGTTTTATCTTTCTGTCTTCAAGTGGGTGCACTACACCAGCCTTCTTCGTCCTTTCGCTAGTAGTTCCCTTCTGACGTCAACTTTATTATTCTGCTACTTCCACCTACTCCATCATATTATGTCTCAGCGCGACCACTTCTACCAATCGAAGTGCTGCATTGTTTAATTTGCACTCGAGCGGCTGAATATCACAACTCGGTCATTCTTCATCTGTCTCGATTTCTAGTTGTCGCAGAATAATTGAAACAGGAATTTAGCTTCTGTTATCATCGAAGAATTCTAAAAGTGTAATACTTACCGTTTTCGAGACCCTAATAAAGCAATTACAATAAATAATATATGTAGGTTTTACTTCCCTGGGGTGGACAGCGACTAATCCTTAAACAGATGGGAAGGTTTATTGTATGGTAATAAAGCACGTCTTCTTGGTAGGTCGGTCTAAAATTACCTCTTCCAGTTGAGCCATTAGTGCGTCGTATTATAAGAATGTAGAACATCCACCGTCATATTTAAAAACATCTCACGAACTAAGTGTTGACGTTCATCGATTTTTTTGCTAAAGAAATGACTGGTTTGAAGGGCGCCTACACATATTTCTATGCCGAAGTAGCAAATAGCCAGAGGTATTTGGTAACAGCTGTTTTAGCATAGGCAGACATTACTCTGTGTGTTTAAACGTTGGAAAATGATCCTAGTAAGCAATAAAATTGTGGCATAGCGAAAGAGTCGCTGCCAGCAAGGAATGCCATACGAATGTCCATCAAACGCACACGGAGCAAACTCCTAGAGAAATCGAGATATACTGAGAATAGAACGGGGGAATTTGTGAGAAAAGTGCTTTGGCCATATTGGGCAGACAGAAATTATTCGAAATTTTACTGAAATTATTTTATCCATAGGAACAGCTGTCGTTCAACGTATATGAGATAAATACAGCTAGTTGGAGCTATTTTTTTCCAGAGCTTAGATCACCAAGACAGATTCTGTAATGCTTCTGAACCACTATTGCTCCAGTTCAGCGAACTGGAACACCTGGTTGCTGGTAGGTCTGGCAAGATCTTGCTTTTTCGGTTGAATATTTAAAAATGGCGTCCTTTAGTCGAAAAAAAGAAAAAAACTACTCCAAGAATAAGGCAATATTCGCCTGGGAAATACCTGGCTCGAAATTGGCCAGAGTGGATTCTAATGCCTCTGCTAAAAATTTTGGCAACAGATGGCCATGTCTAGAAGTGGACATTTACTATTTAGAAATCGGAAAAGATAATGCCCTGTCGAGGCATTTTGATCTTTGTGGCAAACCAAATCCGCATTTATAATGCCCTAGTTACCTAAATGGGCAGATGGGGCGGTAACTGCCAATAAATACGGTTATCCGTAGTATTAAAAGAGGCGCAACCTTTACATTGCCTAGGTTCCCATTATTAGCGGTCCCATCGGCTTTCTCAGCTTCACAGCTAGGACAAAGATTATGCAACCATCACATGTGAAGATTTGCCTAATTTTACAATGGGAGGAGAAATCTTCGCACAACTTTGTGTGTTTTATAAAATCAAATGTGAATAAAGAATTTAAAAAAATTATCTTTTTCAACTTAAGTTATCATTCAATGTGGAATGGCTGCAATTTCTTGACGAATGTCATCTTTTAATTGATCAAAGGTCGTTTAATAGCTCAGTGTTTGGTGGCCCTCTAATAAACTGGGTTCATGATTACCTGGCTCTCGGTGCCGGCTCAATAATAATAATAATAATTTTTACGCTTTATTAAGGTCACAAAGACCAGAACTTTCAGCATTTTAATGTTTAACAGGAATGGAGGAAATAACAACGAGGTAATGGCGGCCATAGAAGGCCTTGTCCATAACGCGCGCGAGACAGTTTCCGCCACCCGGCCTCCAGGTTGCTAGATTACAAGCGCACGCCACTACGAGCTCGTTCTTTATGAACCTTTCTACAGGGAATACGCGTCACTGGCCTTTCCAACCTATTGTAGTCTCTTACACGAAATAAAAACAAATGACATTAATCGTAAATTTAGAAAATTAAAACACAGATTTCATTATTAATTTTAATTTGCATCAGATTAGTTTGCCCTACCCTGTAAGATATCCAATGCTGAAATCGATTGGCGATCGTCAAAGAATACGCGCGAACATCTCTACCGATGTGTTTTTAGGGTAAATGCCAATTTAATTTCAATATTTAAATTATTAATAATAAAAAAAGCGTATTTTGTAAGATTTAGGGGTGTTCATAAAATCAAAAAATATACCCAAAAAACCTCGATTTGATTTAACAACAAATTGCTAGCATTAGGACGCAGAACCACTTAGGGAGATACGGGGAGATGAGAGCAAACACCTCAAATATGCAACAAAAGGACGATAAAAAGATAAATCCGCCAAGAAAACAAATAGGACCGCACCAAAAAGTGCAGCTTGTGGAAGAGCACACTAGATTAGATGGAAAATCGCCGGGATCATCATGGAGGATGTTCATACGCGGGTTCATACAGGATTAATTGCTAGAAAGGTTTATGTTACGCTTGTCTGTAATTTAATATTGGCATATTGTCGAGCTTTGGAGATAACGAATTACGTGATTTTACTATTACTGTGTAAGTTGCACTCACGGGAATGCTAGGCTATGCGAATTAGCAAATCATGACAACGGCCAATTATAGGAGTCTCCATCGAGCCAATCATATTCGATCGTGGTGGGGTATCAACATTCCACTGCGCCGTGACTTGTCTGTAAAATACCAACGAGTTAAAATAGAAAGAAAGACAAATGAAGCCCTCGAAGTATGTATGACGTTTCGCAAACACGTAACGAGTATTTAAGAAGCTGCAACGGAGGACGTTCCGATTATTATTTAAATTTAGTTTGTCATCATTTTTTCGAAAAATCGTATAGTCTTGGTACAGAAAAACCAAATTTCTGCTTTTATTTATATTCTAACTTCAAAACAGTCAATCGAAACATTGTGATTTTTTCCTCGTTTAAGGCAAAATTTGGGTGGTCCTCTCGTAAGACATGCATCAGGATCATTTACTGTGTTTTAATTGTAATCGGAATTTAAGGGGATTATTTTGGTATTTGCTACAATCGGTCCATCTTTAACGATAAAATATTAAATCTTCTGTACGGAGTTCAATTTCTAACGTAAAGAAAGCTTATGTTTTCGTGATTTATATTCATCGGGTGTTTATGAAACAGCGAATGGTTGAATTTCCAACTTAATTAACCTATTGGCGAGTGTGAAATGATTATTAATGGTTTTAAACTCGATTAGGCGTGTTTCTTGCCACCAAAACAGTATGAATACCCTCGTGTATGGGTCTTCAATGGTTCATAGGCGTTTTCGTTGTCTCTTTTGATGTTAAATGCCATATTCCGTGCAATTAAAAGAACAAATCGACTGCCGAATTTCATCTAGCATGGTTTGTGTGCAAATAATGATGAAATATTGCATTGCCTAACTACGGCACCTTCGATTTTCCTCCCAAGTAATTACAGACATGCTGCAAAAACGAAAATGGGTTAATTAGGAGGATGGAAAAAGTCAATTGATGATTATTTCGTTGTCTATTCATTTTATTTCGATATATACCAAGTCTAATTGAACCTAATTTAAATATTAACCCAACTCGTAGCCGTTCTTGTTTATTAAAAGTTACAGGTACAGGGATTGCGTGACCTATCATATGAGAGTCCGATTTTGTCAAAAGATAATTAGGCTATAGTGGAATATTTTAATGCTCTGCAGCGTCAATCGGGGTGATGATGTTGGCGCGCAGATTCTATTTAGCAAAAGGCATTCAGCCTGTAAAATCCCCGTTTCCGGGGGCTGCATGGCAGAGGGAAACATTTCCGGCTCACTCGGACTGGACAGACGAAATTAACAGAAATCTACTAATTCTATTTCTGGTGGGTGGATGACTATTTCCATACTCTCGTAGCGCTACGTTGAGTAAAATTAAGGGACATAAGAGAGAAAGAGTGATTGCTATTGGTGTACATTCAAGGGTTATATAGACACTACTAAACCGATAGCGATTCAGACATCCTCGTATTTCTTTCAACAGACATCTGACGTGGAGTGACTAAATGGATATAAACTTTGTGAAGTACATCATCTGTGTACACTTAGCGCTTCGCTTCGGTCATCTATTCGGTGCTGTCGAGCAGATAATGCCTGGTCTCTAAATACACTTGCGTGAAATTAAAATTATTGATGTTTCAAAATGCGTGTTTTCACTGTACGTTACAGATTCTTACGAGTTTCCATCCCGGTAAAAGGTGTTATCGCCAGCTATGGCTACTGCCATTCGTCCGCTTGAGCTAAATAAATGAATCAAATTCCATTAAACATCTGATTGGTGTTGCCGCTTTTAAGATTGGATTAGAGGTTACCGATTCCGTTCTGCAATAATGGGTTTCATATAAATATATATATCTGGTTACATATGCCGAAATAGGTATTCAGTGGTGGTTTCAAACATAACAGTTCAGTCGAAAATTAGTTCGGTGCTATTTTTGAAGCTTCTCGATATTTTCGATAGACGCACCATAATTTTAGATCTCCTAAAGCGTTTAAAGCTTCCTATCTACTTACTTGCATAACTGAAATCACGCGAACCTGTAGTTGACATTCTTAATATCGAAAACAACTGTTTCTCAACCAGTTGGTTATTTATAGACATTAAAACACCATGTTCGGCAGAAAAGAACATGATTTTCCAGGGAAATATTGCAATGGTAGCGGGATACGCTCAACAGATCGTAAGTAGTGAGACACGACGGCATCAATAGAAAATTAGTATCCTTCTGTTAAAGTCGCCAAAAGATATCCCTTGTGCAGCTGAAAGATAGGTGTATACAAATAGATAATAATTTTAGCATATTTGCATAATCCATAATATTGTTTTTCAAATTCAGACAATATATCATAAAATATGAAATCAATTTCAGGATTATTTGCTTTTGTTAAAGAGATTTTCCTTTCGATAAACTTGAATAGAAGGATGGGAGGGGTGTAATATACGAGCATCGAGGCGTCTACAACTAGCGAAGTTGCGTTGAATGATGCTCTCTTGGATGGAGAGCATAGACAGACCACTAGAAAACGATATTATTTAAAAAATACTACGGAGGGTTAGCAAGTAAAAAAACTTGAGGCCAGGGAATATCACGGGCGATAAGTGGCCATATTCGACTAGATTTTAAATTAAAATTCTCTACAGACCAGTGCGTACATTGCCAAAAAAACCTCAAATTTAATTATAAAATAGAATACAATATATTATAATATTAATCTAGGTGTTTTAAAGATGGGTTGAAATTAGGTTTCCCTTCTCGTTTTCCTAGCCAATGTTTCTATTAATTGTATTTTTCGAGCCAATTTACTCGCACTGCTTTGAAGCGCATTTTAAACCGACTGCATTAAATATGCATGCATTGTCGGCTGAAATCGACTGCGTCTATTTCTAGACCTCAGTCTTCATTATATATTCGCACTAACGACACATTATACCTGCTCTTCGACGTTTTTCACAACCGACTACATTGACTGTTGTTTATTTTCTCTCTCTCTCTCTCTTTCTCTTTATATATATATATCCATAGTCTGATTGAAACGATATGCCAACTTTAGGTTATTCATATATATATTTATATATATATATGAGGATACACTTTCGTCCGTTGCTAAATTAATGTCTACTTATCGTAAATTTCCATAGAGGACTGAGCAGACCTCGCGATTATCTATCAAGTGGTTTAGAACTATCAATGCAGTCCAGTTGAGCAACGATTATAGTTTTTATTATTCATCTGTTGTTTTTTTCGTAGCAAATTAAAATGAATGTAGGGGATTGTATATTTTCTACCGATTGTTGGGAGAATAGATTGGAAAGCCTGAGTTAGAAAAATAAAGAAATATACTCTATTAATCAATATAGCATGTTTAATACTATTTTGGTATGTATCAAATGTAGTGGGGTAAATATAGTTTTACCGGTTGTGGAGATCATTGAACAAGTTACAATTTTAATCGGTTAGGCTAATCAGCAGTTAATTAAACTCATTTAGGCTCTACGGGCCGCAAAAAAAATACATTTTTGCGTGCAATGTCTGCAACTTCTTCCATAGTTAAATTCTAAACAAAGCTCGGGAAGTTGTTGGCCATCACTAATGATTAATTCAAAAGGATGCGACAAACAGATTACTCTTCAAAGGTAATCCATGGCCTGCCAATTAATCTTAATGAATTTGAAACAACCCATTTTTTAAATCTTTTTCACAAAAGTTCTGTTTTACACGGATACTAAATAATTAACATTCTCTAAAAGTACAGAAGCAAAATATCCACAAACAGCTCCTCGTTTATTACTTACACAGATCTTTAAATTACTTTTTTATTAACTGCTCAGCGCAGATTTTTCACTGAGTGGCCATTTCGGATAACGTATTAAAATTAAAGGTGTCGAAATATTCTCCAAAGTCCATTCCTATGAGGAATGTTTACATGTATTACGTGATTGCTTCCTTTTCTTACACGACCTACTATTCAGCATACAGTTCCCCGATGGGCTGGTGGAAGAAAAATAAAACTGGTGTTTATAAACATTTCTCAGTTGAACATTCATATGATACACTTGAAGTAACGCGTTCAGAAAGAGAAGACTAATTGGCTCTCTCTAATTAACCCCTTTAGGACACCAATTCCGGCAATTTTCCTGCAAGATAAACTCCATAGATTCACATCAAACACTGTATTAAGGCATATAAACACCTGGGTATCGAAACGACACTGTAAACAGACCAAACGTGATCAAGAAACGCTCCAATCTAGCATCATGGCAGCCATGACCCCTCTAGGGGATGAGTTGGGAAGCCGTCGCTCATATCTATCAAGTGGTTCCATAGAAATTGATGCTCTGAATGATGGCTTCATCTTAAAATCCGCTGACCAATCCGCTGTGCCTCACGTCCCATCTCTTAATAACATCGCTTTTCTACACGGTAACTGGTCCTGACATGGTCCCTACCGCTGTTCTTTAAATCTGTCACCGCGAGATTTCTCCGATTGTTACCCAGCTCGTAAATTATACGTTAGGAGAATGCTCCCTTCCTTTGGAATGGAGAGATGTCGCTGTAACACCGATTCTGAAAGCGGCCAATGGTTCTGCTGGACCTGTAAAGTATAGGCCTATCGTCATCGGAAATGAAGACTCCTCCTTGCCAAATAACAGCGGTGTGCTACAAGGCGCAGTGCTATCTCCATTTCTTTTAACTATTACACGTCTAGCCTTCGGTCCCCTAACGACGTGACACGAATAAAATACGCGGATGACTTGACTTTATGCCATGCCTGCAAGACAAATGGTGATTCTAAACACCTTTGGCAGGAAGTACTCTAGTGTTCTTCTGAGAATGGCCTTCTGCTGAACGTATCAAAATGCATCTCCAGTAAATTTTTCCTCAGACCCGACATTGACACTCCTGAAATCTCTTCACTCCATAATTTAACCTTGAGGTCAAATTCGCAAATCCTCGGCGTTATTTTAACAGTCAGTTATCATGGAGTGATCATGCTGATGCCGTCTTCGGTAAATTTCGTCGCCTCTGTTTCTTTGTTCGCCGCTTCAGGACACTTGTCTTAAGCTCTAGCCATATAAAAACTTATGTCCAAGCCTGTATAACTCCCCTTATTGTATATTGTTCCCCAGTAATTTCCCCCGGCCTTAACTGTTCCAAATGTTTAACCCTCCGTATGCTTTTTAAAATAATCTCGTTTTCTAGTGGCCTGACTATGTTCTCCATCCAAGATATCATCGTTCAACATCACTCAAATCGTTTTTCACTAATCGCTGCTCGTTTTTTAAGTGACCCCTCCTATGCAATCTTTTCAGATTTTAATCTCGACCAATGCGTAGGCTATGCCGTTAAATACCCACAATAACGGCTGCATATCGAAATTCGGCCATTCCTTATTTTTCCCGATTTTTTGTTTCAGGTGAAGCAGGAACTAAATGAACATTTTCATATCTAGTACTTGTTATACTGCCTTGTTCTATGCTGAAAGTTTTGGTCCTCGTGACCTCAATGAAGCGACTACAATTATAATAATTATTATTATCGTGGAAGCCCATGTAAAGGCCCTAGGTCACGGTTCCACAAACCTGCATAGGCCACAGTTAGTGTGACATGAAAACAGTGGCGAAATCATGCACACCTTTTACTCCACAACTTCAGGGTCATTTTTTCGAGTGAAATTCTGCTGCAAGAGTGTATTAGCCGGTATCGTTGATGGTGTTTCCCACGAAGATAGTACACATGGTGATGTACAGGTCATTCAGCGGGTCCCTCGTGTGGTTCTCGGATGTTTGGTCATCTTTTTGTTTTGAGCCACGGATCGAGGGACCAAATATTTATTTTTCAGAGAAATATACCAATTGATTAACAAACCGTTTTAAAATGTGATTTTCTAGCTTTTCTATTTATGTCTTTCATAATTGAAGTGTGCCTATGATTAAAATTACAATTATCTCTTTTTAAGTAGGAGAACCTTTGACGATATATTTTGTTGTCTCACTGTTTATTAACTTGTATATTGGTTTTTTCCGTTCAAATACTTTCAATGCGACGTCGAGGAAAACAGCTCTCGAGAAAATATTTCGTTATTTATCAATAGACACGATTTTTCAGACGTTTATCTTCAACCATTGGGGAATTTTATACTTCCAAAGACCTGCTGCAATCGTACTAAAAATCGAATCAATTTCAGTCCTTTTGGTAACGATTCTAAATGCGATCAATAATACATGGTAGCTTGAAGCTCCGATATTGCTGGGTGTTGGTTTAACGCTAAAATTGGATCAACGGTGATGCCATTTCTGAAAAAAATGGATAACTGGGAGAAGACCTTTCTGGACAGTTGGAATAGTAATCGCAAACCCCATGAACCGTGTGAGGTACTGCTGATGGTGGTTGTAGATAACCCTTGGGATCATCTCAGCTCTGTTCATTGATAATAATAATAATAATTGTAGTTGCTTTATTGAGGTCACGAGGACTAAAACTTTCAGCAGTTAAAAGAGGCAGTGTAAAATATATTACATGTGAAAATTGTCTTTTAGTTCCTGTTTCACCTGCTCTGGTGAAACTAAAAATCGGGAAAAATAAGGAATGACCGAATTGCGATATGCCACCGTTCTTGTTGGTATTGAACGGTATAGTCTACGCATTGGTCGAAGAGATTTACATTCAGCTAAACTGGAATAGAGGGGATGGGAGGGGTCACTTACAATACGAGCAGCGATTAGTGAACAATTATTGAAGTGGCGTTGAACGATGATTTCTTGAATAGAGAGAATAGGCAGACCACTAGAAAACGAGATTATTTTAAAAATCATACAGTCGGAACATTTAAGACCGGGGAAAATTACTGGAGAACAATATACAATAAGGGGTTACGGGGAGGAGAAGCAGCACTGGTCGACGCGGGATCTGTCATGCCTCACGGTAACTCTTGGTCCTTGGTGTCCACGAGACACTCAATTTCATTTGTTGCCCTAAAAAGCTTCAAGCGGCAGCGGTCCCACGTGGTGCAGGTAGTTTGGGATTTATTTTAACAAAATAATGGTATTTGCATAATTAAGGTCACGAGGACCAAATATTTAAGAATTAAAGGTTTCCACAAAACCAAATGTATACAGGAACTGGCGATATACATAGAAGATTCACGGTAAGTTTAGACAAATAAACGAAATAGCAATGAGTTAAATTAGCAAGAAAGGTAAACCAAGCCCTCGCTAAACGCGCAAAAGCCCTATGCATAACGCTAGCAAGAAAGGTAAATCTCCCCGTGAACTCGCGAATGACGCTGGGGAGGCCGCGCGTATCAAATTCCTAAGAAACGTCTTGAAAACTCGCCTCTTATCTCGACATGTTTTAAGCGTCTCATATTTTTGCAGGAGAGAGCTGTGTCAAAGAAGAACATAAATAAATGCGTAATTTAATTTCGAAATCAAAGCACTGCCATAAAATCGCTTCTAGAGCTGGGCGCAGCCGTGTTATCGAGTAATTGAGAGGAAATAAATTGGAATTACGTGTGGCCCAACCAATAGTCTATCTTGGGCGTGTGCGAAACGGGGCGTCAAAATAATAATTATAATAATTGCCTTATTAAGGTCACACAGGGAGCTAAAAGGTTTGCCATTAACATTTTTAATGTGAGGGAGTAGTATTTACCAGTGTCCGTTGAGGTCGTTTGACCAATTCATTCCCGAATTTTATGAAAAAAAGGTGAACTATAAATGATTAGATTCACCTTACTCCACCATCGTGGTTGGGACGATATATACCTCTAGAAGCGTCATTGCAGTTCGCCGGGAATCCATCTATCCGTCTTAACACATACTGGACCGAAGAGGACGACAGACCATCACATACCCGCTCCATTCATTCAGTGTTTTTACAAAGTTCATTACTAATATAAAATTTATATATGTATAAGAAGAAGGCAACATTAAGGATAAACGGCGGAACCGATTTAAGACAAATTCGTCCACCGTAAGTTCACCACGTGCTCCCCTCCCATCCACTTTACTTCCCGGCGATGAATATCTCTATTTGGTTATTCCTATTTGTTCCAGATTTTAAGTTTAAAAAAGAGGCGAAGCATGAAATCGTAGCATTGTTACTATTTAATTATTTTATCTGAATGAAACGATTGTATTTTTCGTTTTTTTATTATATTTACTTCAATTTCCTGTTAAGCAGGTATTTCTGCTTGATTTCACCAGAGAATCAGACCGTTTTTGCCGCCTTTTGTTGACACGTTGACCCAGTGGCTCGTACCAGCTGTCAGCGGAGCTTATTTATGACCTCGTTATCGTTATCTATACAAGAGTCAGCATTTTACTGCTAATAGAGGGGCACGCCATCGGCATAAAACCAGGCCCATATGCCACATCTTCTATGACTCTACTCTCTCGGAGAAGATGCCCTGCTTATGGCAACTAAAACGGCTACAAAGCAATTAATGGAAGGAGGCAATCAATTGCTGAAAACAGCCGGTCTCTTATTCTGTGAATATCCCAAAATACGCGCGTATTGGATAGGGCCTTTCAATGGCCGCCATTTCTCTTTATATACTTCGTGAGTTACATTTTCCTTCCTGGAAAAAGTAAATTTGTTGTTATTTCTTATATTCTTCCCAACGTCTTCTGCATTTTCTACGTATAATGGAAATTTACTGTATCATTTGTGTTTTTTGTAAATTGTAATGCTTACATTTATGGTCCTCGTCATCTTATTAGTAAAAAAAATACATTTTCCCGTATATTTTTATGTGGAAACTGGTGGTTCTCGTGGCCTCAAAAAGTTAAAACGTGACACAAATGTATAAAAACTCCAACTTAAGTTAATTCATACATATACTGTGCAATAATAATAATCATCGTGATAATCTCCTTATTAAAATCACAAGGACCAAAACCTTCAGTGTGGTGGTGAATTAATGAATGGTGGCAAACTCAGTTGCGCAGCGCCATAAGGGTCACCTAACTCTTAAATTTAAATCGTAAAGGGTGAATGTAAGTATTGTAGCCATTTAAATCGCTTTATTTATGTTACGAAGACCACAACGTCCGGCAATAAATTATTAGCAGTATTTCAGCCAAAACCTGTTCCGAGGTTCCTGTTTTACCGGTGCTGGTACAATTTAAAATGTGGCATATTGTGGTGATTGTCCACTGACCTAATTGCCGTATACAGCCGATCCTGTGAGAATTTCACGGGACAGCCTTCATAGGTCCAGGCGTTCTACATTTAGACAGACTAAAATGGGAAGTATGTGGGAGGCGTCGCCTAAAATGGGTGAAGCGAAACCAAATGGTAAATCATTTTGCCTTGAATTTCAGGAAGACAGCATCAATTTGGTCACTCCAGGACAGCATCTCAGGTATTTTGATGCTTTATGAGAAATGGGCGAGCTAAACAGTTGTCGATATCCGCCAGCAGTTAGCCGGTTTCAAATAACCACCTGACGACGTACATAAAAGCCTGTCCAAGAAGTTTGTTTTCCATTTATAATTTTCGCTACTGTACGAGTAAACGTGTCGACGTAATTTTGCAACCATTACCGGTTTCAGATACGCAATATTTTGGCTTCTCTGGTGATATTTGTGCGGTTTTACCCGAAAATACGGCGGAGCAGCTATGGCGTCTAATTTAATGGCTTAATTGGGGGCTGAACAACCATCACTTTCATAATTACAGTGTACAATGAATCACAAAAGAAACAAAGTGGTTTTTTACGTCCACCAGTCATAGATATATAAATGGATAAATTTATCACATCAGTTAACCTCTTTTAAGGTTTTCCCTTTCGTCAACGATATTCCTGGGATAGAAAACGAACGATGTTAATGTATAATTTACGGAACGATGCCAGTTCGGCGAAGTGACCAGGGAAGACGAAGCCAAGCGTCCAAGAGGAACGGTTTGATGGAAGTAAACAGGTAAATAAAGTCTTCTATTTTTCCAGGTGGTTGGCGTCTATTTGAGTTTGTTAATCATGAATGGCAATTTATTCGTTAACCGGGCTGTGTGTTGGTTTCCCCAACCAGATAAACAAAAGACCATATATATTTTAGCAACGAGAGCATATATATATTTAATCGTGAGGGATAATATAAAATAAGTTCTGCGGATGGCAGAGAAAATTCTTGCGCATTTATCCCCACCCCTTGGACTTTGATCAACGGTCAGTATTATCGTCTGCATTTTTACAATCGCTAACTTGTTTGTAAATGGCTCTCCGTTTTCCAATTCCTTTTGAGAGCACATAAATTGTAGTTTCACCTATCCCCCGTAATGGGTAAGTCTTTTTGGTGGCAGAGATTTGTGGACTGTCAAGGGCAGGAATGTAAACGTAAAAGAACACGCGCATTAACGACGATGCATTTGCACTTTTGAGGTACTCGGGCAATACGGATTTCTCGGCGACATGGTAGATTGGCCTAATCAATTGCCCTGACCTGTTCGGGTTGGAGGGTCAGTGGGATTACATAGATTTCATTGAAACGAATGACCTAATGGTCTTAATTTCAGTAGAGAATGCAGTATGGAATGGGATTGTTTTCGAATATTCCAAATAAATTCGGGGATTTACTCAACAGGAGATTTTTAAAATCATATTTCATTTTAATAGGCTTACAGGATATAACGCCGAGTCTATCGAATTAGAAGGTTATATCACAATATTTCCGCTGACAGGCGACTTTGCAAGTTTCTAGGTCAACGTTTTGACGATTAACGATCGCATTTTTAGTATTTTTAAATGGTCCTGTCTTCAAATTAAAAGTTCTTAACTGTTTAACTCAATTAACGAATCACTTGGTACAAGATCATGAGTCTTAAAAGTGATTACACTTATACACGCTCCTGCAACATAAATTAGGCGACATGCTCCCACGAACGAGTTACGACGGTCCTTTTGCTTCCACCAGACAGGGGTGTGCTCTGTCAGCTGGGTTGGTTGTTCAAAAGATAAAATCATTGCCCGAACACGCTAGATTAGATAATCCTGATGACTGAAATATATGCCTCGTGATAAAACCTAAAACTTTAATTTCTTGGTAACTCTGGTGACAATGATTGCTTTCGTCAAAGTAGAAGGATGATGCATGTTTGTCCAAACTATTTAACAGTGATTGACATCACTGATAAGTGATTGACATCCAAATCAGTGATTTGTATTCAACTATAAGAAGCAAAACGGAAGCTTGAAATCGGGGCAGTTTAAAAGGCTGTTTCTTCTGTTTAGTCCGAGAAAATTTGTCAGAATGTGTAGAACTCAACACAATCGTCGTGCAAATACCAGATGGAGGCTCTCAACCAATTTTGCGGTTTCCCAGATCAATCAAAGCGCTGCGGTTCGGATCTCCTGGTCTCCCTACTGATAGGTTATAATTTACGTTTAGTCCAATGGTGTGAAACAATCATGACATCATTGTTTGAAGATATTTGAATAACCCGACTCAATCGTGGCATTCATAGGGGTCTTTACAGGGAACACAGCTTAATTACCCATTGAAGGGAGACTTTCCTGTGTGTTTTTTTGCAGGTTCATTTCACAGGGAAGCACACATTTTTCGAAATACAGACGGGCACGTATTGTCGTAAAGAATAAATGACTGCAGTAGAGGGTGGTGAGAACGAAGAGGTTATTTTGTCTGGATGTGTTAAAGACCTTGTTTTAAAGGTGCTAAATAAATCAAAACTTGCATTACGCGTTCAGAAACCAGCCAAAACACTTTGCCACTTTAAATATGAATCGAAATTCCTTTAGAGAAATCACTTTTGGGTGTAATAATTGAACCTGGTGCGTACTTGATATTCAGGCAGCCATTTTGAATTGACTATTGGGATTGGTTAAAGCTTTTTACGGCTACCTCCATGTCGCGCCCACCTTTTAATTTTTCTTGATTTTTTTTATATGTTGCTAAATTTGGTTAATGTGTTAATTCAGGCATTAATATAAATGGAATTAGATTCGCGGAGAGCGTTTAATCCAGCGCTTTTCGATTGGAATATCGGCTTTCGGGCAAATATGTTTTCTTCCAGGCATCTCCCGCTTGAGGGTAAAAGCCGGCTTCTTGTTTAATTTTGCCACTAGGATTCTCTGTCATTCTCAAGAGACGCCCGAAGACGTGGAAGTTGCCGCTTGTGCAGAATCCATCTCTGAACCGTCTCACGCTAACTGCACGTGGAATTCGAGCGGTTATTAAATTCTGGTTGATGATGCTGCCCGGTTCAGCCACTCGTTCTCTTTCAAGTCGCTAGATCCGAAGCTCACGATTAATAACTGTTTGATGGTAACATGATCCTTTGTGACATCCATGAAAATCAGTCTCGACAAACTAACAGTCAAGAACATGTTTTTTAATCGGTTTCATTCCACGTGTCTGTACATGCAACCTTTTTCTAACTATTGGAACTAATAAACGACGAATGATAAAAAAGAGGATGAATTTTTCTGATAAAAGAGTTGACGTGTTTAGAACTTCAATATTTCCTGATGTGGGTGGTTGTGCTAAGTCACTTATCTGCGATTACTAAATGTATAACTTGAAGATTCATCTAAGAAAATCAGAAAACCTCAGATTTCCCGGAAAATCAGAAAAATAGTCGGAATGCATGAGAAAGTGATTTATCGCTTGTAAATCAATCTATTATAAAATCTACAGTCACCAGGTCTGAAAGGTGTGGTCATCGTGTCTTTTATTTTATCGCAATAATGTGGTAAAAAAATATTTTATCTCTTTTTTAATCTTTTCCCGAAAAAAAGTTTATTGATCTTTACATTCTATCTCCTTATTTTTTCCGGGTTACGACTTGCGCTGGTAGCCGTCTCGTTCACACAATCCACTGAGATTGTTTGTTTAAAAAATAGAAACGATTTTAGACCTTGTCAACCCACAGTGTTTACAGATTCAACGGATAAATTATTTAATGCGCAATGGCTTAAGGGATTTGTTGTTGTTCAATTGTTTGTACATTTGATCCCTCTTGTGTGTCTGGCACAAATCTGTAAATAATGAAATGAAGTGTTTATATTACCAAACAAAAAACCATTTTAACTGACTGTTTGCCCACCTTGTGTCGAGAAAATATCAAGACCTATGAAGCATACAAAAACCAATCTAATCGCGAATTACTTTAATTTAATATGTCTGCTAAAATTAATCGATGGTGCAGCGTTCAACATCGTTGCTGAGAGACCTTGGACCAACACCCATCAAGCCGGTATATCCTCTAAGCAATGAACTTGTCTTAGTTGTTGAAGTCAGGAAGTCAAAAGATCGCTCATTGCGAGACATTATGTACAATGTTTGCTCGCGTTTCTATTCCAACAAGTTTGTGTTTTATGAAAACACTTAGCTTGTCCTTTATCGAAAAAAGAGCGTTATTATATACTCCAGGTATTTTTGCACACTACATGGCATCCTGCACATCTAAGGAGTTTTATAAATCGGTTTTCAAATGATTAATTTATTTTTCGTAACCCTTCTGCTCACTATGTCGTTTTTTTTATATTTTTAATGTGAATACTTTTTAATTTGTTTAAATAGATGTCACTCGAAACATGCTGAGAAGTGACTTGAATGCTGGTGATGTTCCACGCGGCAATTAAACGGGTAATCAAATGTTTGTTTCCACTCCTCCACCATATGACGCTACAGAAGATGACGGCAATTACAGGGAGAAATAAAGACGCAGTCAATCACCTTGTTGGAGTTTTCACGAGACCATTTTATTGGACAGCAGAGTAGTAATTTGCTGAATCCGATCGGGGAAATTTATCTTCTCATAGGGTGCCAAAATGTGGTCCTGTGTGAATTGATAATGGCTAAATCTAGTAATGGGGCGAAACTTGGTGGTTTATTCACCAAAGGTGCGCAAAATAACGAACATCTTCCCGATGCGAAACCTATCACTCCCGCAATTTGTCGCAGACCGAAGTGGAAATACGGCAAAAAAATCAAAACAAAATCTGCTACGATTGTTTGAAGCTTCTGGATTTGCTATCGGGTTGCAGTAACCGGCGTTAATGGCTTATTTAATTGTTGAAAAGAGTCGTTCTTCTTTGACAAGCTGTCTACTTACAAACGGTGGGTTATGATAAACATTTGGGACGGTTAACAGAGGCTTGAGGAAATCTGGTCCACTCTTCTCAACTCGGTTGTGGCCCAATTATGAAGCGGTCACCATCCTTACTCTGTTCGTGATAAAACCTGGGTCCGACAAGTGTTTAATGGTTCAGCTTGAAAATATTCCCAAGAATCTTTATGGAGTCATCCCTAAAGCCGTTTATCTTCTGGCTGCCCAAAATTAGAATCTTCTCAACCCTGAATGCTAGTTACCCTATATATTTATCGTGATGTCCAGAGATATACATTATTTTACGTTGCCTCAAACTCCACTCAAAGTACTCCACGAGCTCAGAAACGGTAAAACATGGTGCGGTTCACGAAAGCAGCCACATTCAATCGGCAATTCATAAAAAGATTTTGTTTATCCGATTGGGATCGCTACTTGGGCAAACAGGAAAACAAATATTTCCTTCTACTCGAGAAAATGAATACCTTTTTTCAAAGACCGTTCACCGAATCTTCCGCTCAGGGACATGGAAGCAATTAAGTTAAATAACTTCCGGTTGCGAACTGTCCAATTAACGTTTCATAATCGTTTCATTAACGTTTCAGTCCAATTATCCCGATAGAATGTATCTATTTATGGCTGCTTAATGCTAACTTATGTTCCAGATCACATTCACCAGAATGATTCATCACGTTGATCTAGCAGGAATGCAAAAGAGCTTAGTGAATATGTGACAAAGATCCGGTTTAATTGGATAATCCTGCAGTCTTCCATTTCACACAAAAACATATCTATTCCGAGAGACTGCGTCCTCATGACACGTTACAATTGAGATTCTACG
The DNA here is from genome assembly GCA_028672205.1 of Proteocephalus fallax. Taxonomy (NCBI): domain Eukaryota; kingdom Metazoa; phylum Platyhelminthes; class Cestoda; order Proteocephalidea; family Proteocephalidae; genus Proteocephalus; species Proteocephalus fallax. The sequence goes on along the minus strand of JAPUBX010003992.1, from coordinate 78,364 downwards.
CTCTGTTATTAGGGGAACTTTGGGCTCGTACCTTAGCTGTAACTCTCTGTCATTAGAAAGACGCGCTATGGGAGCTGTTTTACTTGTGCTCTTCGTTCAATAGCCGTTAAAATCATTTGATTTTACATCTGCCATACTTTACATCTATTTAAATATCTACCTCAATAAAAGGTTGCTGGGTCTTCCATTGTTTTTCTTTTTGTTTAATTTATCATGGGTCTTATTGTTAGTGTTCAACAAGAGCAGGGATTTCTGAGCAAGAATGTTGTCTACGTTTGATAAAATTTCCTCTAGTATGGCCTTCGTCACTGATTGAGAGATATTGTCCTTTCCACTTAATTCGCCTGAGACCGGGCCGGCTGTTTGCAAGGTCATGTCAACGAAACAACCGTGATTTATTTCCCGTTAACTCGGCTTAAAAAAACAAAAACATTCTGAAATATTGTAGAGGTTTACTTCACCAATTTAATCCATCACCCCCCTTAGAGAAAAAGGGGTCTCCTCCATTCGATCCCCGACATTTGACTTGGCCATTCGTGGAGAACTTCCTCAGCGTGGTTCTCGTCAACCGGCGTCGGAGATCCGTAACCCTCAGTTAATCACTTTCCCGGAATGCTTGGAAAAGGGCGAGAGATTCACTAATGACCCTCATAAAGTTGGGGAGGCCAAGGAGTGTTGACCTTTTCTGGATAGTGGTACGAAACACTGATTTAAACGGATTTTGCCTCAGGCCGCCACAATAAGTGGAAGGCACTTTCAGTTTCAGGATGAATAGAAAGTTTCACGCAAAGATTATTATAATGATAGACATATGATGATGATTAGGCAAAGTTTAGACGCATCCCAACAACGAGTAACCACCGCGCTTATCCATGTGCTTGAAGGAGGTTGGATGTGACGGAGTAGTCTTGTCGACTGGTGATAGCCGTTTCTTTGTCCAATCGGAGTTCAGGCGAGCAAGGACAGAAAGTTTCATCACTCTTAATGGACCAGCCCGTAAGTAACATTATCATCGAGCTGTTCCCTGGAAATGGATTCCAGACGGGTGGTAGCCGTCTATGAGCGCATACCGGATAGTTTGCCCATTTCTTGAAATACGTTGGAAAACTACCTCTCTAAAGTACCCGGCGTTACACACTCCAAAATCGTGTTATTTTTCCCAAGTGCCTCATCGGTACCACAGCCATTTCGACCCCACGAAAGATTTTTACAGAGGGAGCTTACCTTATATGCGTACAGATGCAAACAACACTTAATTTTAGGGAGATTATTTTAAAATTATTTCATAAGACCATTTCTTCCACTATCCAATCATAATTGGCCTTGTTTCTCTAATTTAGTGGGCTAGGTAATCGAAAAGTGGCTAGCTAACTGTTTGCCTCTTTTAATAGCACATTCAAGTTCTATTGTCGTTTATTAATTCAAATTAAACATTTATTTTGAATGGCCATCATCATCTGTTTATTGATACCGAAACTTTGTGAATGATAAATAATGTATTGCAACCCGACTGTTTGCTAACAGCGAACGAAAAAAATGATTTCTTGAGAATTAAATTCCAGGGAAGCAAGAATTCTCGCAATTCTGAAGCGATTTGACCATCAAGATCGCCGGATCTAACGCCTTTGGACCATCTTCTGTGGGGCGATCTCAACGATGGAGTTTATGCGAATAAACTAGACATAATTGGAGCCTTGAAAGACAACATATTATGCCGAAATTTCGTTGAAATTTTCATCAAACGATTCGGCACCTAAAATAGTTCGCGCGGAGTATTTGTGCTGCATAATTTATCATTCATACATTTTAGACCAGTGTTTCTCAAACTGTGTGTCGCGAGAGATTCGCATGTGTATCGCGAGATTTTTGAAAAATATTCAAAAATGCTGGGGGTTTTAAACTCTATTAAAGTAGTGAACTACATCAAGTCTCGGCTGCTTAATTCAAGAATTTTCCCACAACTCTGTGATGCAATGGATTCCGACTTCAAATCGCTGCCTTACCACCTAAAATTTAGACCCTCGGCTCTATGTATCAATATACAGATGATGATGATTTTCCATTAAAAAAACTCAAAGTTTGCTTGACCATCGTCTATCTCACACAAACAACCAGCGCTTCCCGATGTACTTTTACTCGGTGGAACGTCGGAACTTAAAGCAATAAATCGTTCTATACTTCTTTACTGGGACTATGCTGATACGACAGCGAACACCAATTGAGTATTGTAAAAAGCGCACTGCCGCCAATTAAGAGCCTGAAAACGGGAAATCGTGTTCGACTGGCAAATTTATGGCCAGTGGATGTAGTTGGGCTGCGTTAATCGCCTTAATGTTTGCGAAACACACGAGTTGACCGCCACAAATGTAATGGATGGTATTTCCACGGAAGAACATTAATGCTTCGCAGTTTGGAATGTATCAAAAATGAGTGTTTTCGACGAACTTTCCCACGGAGTCATTTGTTTATGACGCTATCGACCAGCAATTGCGCCGTTGGTGGGATTGAAATGGGGTTTGGTCGGCGAATACTGCGACGCATTTCACTATGTCAATAAATTTAAACAACTTACATTTGGTACGATCCGCTCAATATTTGTGGCTTAGGCAAATCTTGATCGAATCGTCCTTTCTTGTTTCTTAAAATATAAGATTGCATGCATTTTTCTCCGAAACGAGATGACGGCGAAGCGTGGTCTATATGATTACAAATCAGGCAGGTACAGGGCTTTAACTTCAAGAAACGTTGATTGGGCATTTGGAGACCGATCTTCCAATTAAAAAACGTTCAATGCTGCTTTCAAAAATATCGTTTGGTAAATTTGAATATAATCAACTATGCTCGAAAAAGACCCCGGCCCTATGTCGACAATTAGGAATTAATGGCGACTGCTTGCGGCGCTAATATGATACTCAGACCAATGTCTAAACCAGGATAGAGTTCCAAGACATTCTCTTAGGGCGAGCGTGCAGCAAATAAACATGGCCGCCATTCAGTGGATCGATAAATGGCTGATTCATTACCCGTTCGTTGAGATGGTGCTCTGTATGACTCATTAGGTTAACGAAAGCCATTTTTGGTTGCCCCGTGGTTTAGCGTCCTGAATCATTGCTCTGTTCGCGATGGACACCGGGTTCGACTCCCAGGTCAGGCCACGAAAAATCTCCCTTGGGCGTAGCGGCGTGCGCCTGTACTCCAGCGACTTGGAAGCTGGCGGATGCGGACACCGGCTGCTCCATCATCCGGAATTCGACCTGGGATCTTACGGCTACTTCACCTCCACCACACACCGGAAATAATCCCAAGTTACCAATGCGAACATCCTGTTCATCTTCTAACACGATAATGTCGCACGAATAAAAGCAGTGCTCGGGCAACACCGCGAGATCACCTTGCTTTATATTTAGAGGCCTCGTAAAGCTTCGAGGCTGTGAACGAATTCACTTCTATACAATATGTAACTGCATCGCATTATCCTCATTCAATGAACCTTTCACTGGCGAATTAATACTTAGTTCGAAATTACGAGCTATGTTTGCTCGTCAAACATTCTTGCATAAAATCATGTTTTATTGTGGTTAGAAAAGGTCCTAAAGTCAATAAATTGAAGGGATTGTAAACAAAACTCGCTTGTCATTGGAAGAAAGCCATAACACATTAGTTCTGTTAGATGTTTTAAGTCATTTTTTCGTAACACGTATCCCAGAGTCCAACTTCGGAGTCACAAAGCAGCTGGGTAAGTTATGAGTACAAACGGACGAGTGAAAATGTGATTATTTCACCGCGAACAAGTCGTGCGAATTCTGGGACGTGGCGCTTTTTGGTGTTGCTCAACCGTGGCGAATTCCAACAGTTTGTTATTAGCGACATGCTACGAAGAATTGGGAAGCACACAACAATATTCCCAAAAGGGTTATCGTACCTGTTTCTGGCGTGAGAATGGTCGTTAACGGCAAAAAATGAGCAGTGAAAAAACGAACCGATCACTAGTAGGTTAGCGACGTGATTTATCGCCACATGGCTCTAATTACCACCAGCATGGCCCCTGAGGAAGCTGTTTGTAACATCTCCCTCGCCGTTTCCCCCCAAAAAAATAGTTGTATTCCCGCCTGCTAAGGCGTTGACAAATTGATGACACAAACACGGCATCACGCCTCAAAGAATTTATTTGTCTCTGTCACAAACGCTTTTGTGTGTCTTTGTGTGTTGTGTGCGGGCGATTGTATCCTTATTCTCCGCAGTCTTGTTATCACAAGGTTTGATGCGCAAATTCCGTCCGGCCACAATATGCAATGTCCTCGAATTGGGGCTCTGGAAGCCTGGGCTCGCGCGTGATTGTAACGTAGCTGGCCAAGAATTGGGGTTTTATCTCCAAATAATGTTATTTTGCGTACGGAAACCTACTGCCAAAGGATAAGGCGGCTTCGTTGGTGGTTCCATGAAGATTCTGGGGATTATTTTCGAGGTGTCGTCCACAGTACCTCACGAAGAGTTGGAATTGGCAGTTTACGTATCTTCAATCACTAAACAAACAACGCAAGGCCACCCGTTGACCTCAGGGTAGTTAAATTCGGGTGCTGCAACTGGTTTCCAAGTCGCTTCATTACGGGTGCCAGCGTTACGATATTCCGAGTGAGGCCTCAACAAGCCTCGTAGATGCAGGGTTTTATGAAGTGAAACAAAGAATAGAAATATACCAAATTTTCATTAAGATTGAATGAAGGCTTCCGAAATTGAGAGAGCCGTAGCGGTCGCCGTAGTAAAACTCACTACCGAGTGAAAATTGACGAACGTCAACTGATGTGAGGCTGACTCTTCACTTTTTCTGCAAAAAAACGTGGCATTTTGATTTGCCTCGAGATAAAGCACACAGTTCAAATATGACCTTTGGGATGTCGAAATTATCCTCTTGTCTATTGAAATTTTGCCTCTCTGGGAATTATATCTTTGTATTCCCTGTTTGGTTTAACTAATCACGAATCTAAGATAACTTGGGGCAAGGATAAACAAACAAAACTTCAATGCCAATTTTCTTTTGACTTTTCTCAATAAATCGAAGACAATAGAAGACCGTTCGAATTGGGAATATTGCAGAAGAAAATATCTCAATTTACCAAATATGTACACCTAATCAATGTTAACTATGCACTGCCGCAAATTTTACTACGAGATGTATGATCCTCCTTATAATTATGCCTGTCTGATTCTAGCTTTTTTCTAATGCAATTTTATTAAAGTTACTATACAGTTTTTCGTTACAATTTGACAGAATCTGGAATCCCTGCTGTACCAAAAACGTTCCACTCAAGCAGAGATTAAACAATGAAAATCTGTGAAATCCTCTCAGATCTAACGCTACCAAACACAAAGTTCGGTGAATATTGACAAAATTTTGCTCGTGTAGATCAGGCGAGACACGCTTGCTGGGGAAATTATATAGTTTGATGGCAGTCCTTAATTCCTGGCGATTGTGATTGGCCAATACTTACATTTTAATTGTGAAAATTCCAGTCAATATTTCTAATAAGGACGCGTTTTACACTAATTTGGTCTTTTGATCCAGACTGCATTTATAATTTTCTATTTTAAGCGCTTCTTCCACCTAATTTCTTACTTTCATTTGGTTCTCAAGACCGAAGCGAAAACGCCACGAGGTCTTCTCCGTTGTTCGATTATGATGGGAAACCAATTGGAAACCACGTCAAAAGGTGATTTATTAATACAAAAAAGGGCTGGCAAAGATCTGTTCGCTAACTAAGGGTAATTTGTTCCGACAAAATTGGGGAAATGGTTACGTATGATTCAGTGAAATAATGAAAAATCGATCAAAAAGGGAACAGTTGCTATTAATGGAGTTTTTTTCGGTAATCCGAATAGAATAGCCATAAAACGACGGCAATTGCTGATCACAATTAGACTTAACGTATATTAACATTCATATTGCAACCATAAACTGTCCAAGAATCCAAAGTTAGGTCAATTAAGTGGAAAAATATTAATTATTTTCTTGGCTGCTAACGAAATGGAGGAGGAATTTGGTTATTTGTAAAGCGTTTTCAATTATGTTTAATTTGTTGAATGAATTTGTGTTCGTTTGAACTGAAATGGTTATGTCGTATCTCGTTAGGGGATATTAATAGTTGACAGCACCGTCCTTCCAAGGAAAACCTATTTGATAGAAATTTCTCGACTCGCATTTGGTCGCTGTGAGAAAAACCATACATTTTGCCAGACACCAAACGGCCCAAGATAATTTATTTGCATTCGTTTCCAAAAATCAGTCACTGCATTTAAATTTAAGAACTTTTAGATTAATTCGTTTTGGCTAACGAACTAGACAAGTCGCACTGAAACTCGGGTTTCCGTCACTTATCCTAACACACAAAACGGAAAATCCATTTGAATACTGACTAACTTAAATGCGTCGGAATATTTTCAATCTTCGATAGAATTATGACTCTGTCGGTTAAGATTTCAATAGCGTCAAGATACTTTCGATGCTAAGACGAGTTATCCACGTTTTTTGGAAGAAAACGGGTCATTAGTGTACTTTGGCATTATTCGTAGTATAGAGTGCAACTCCAATACGAAATTGATTAACGCAGCCCACTGTCACGTAACTCGCGCTCATCGATTTAAATATTGGCTTTCCCGAACAGTGTCGATCCTTTTAACCACTGAAGGCGAACAAACATTTACCTCTCGGATATTCGCTTGAGGAGACGTACTCAAACATGTCTTTGTGTGACGCTGGTAACGCGCAAATCGTTGATATCGACTGTTCTCATGCCCAGTGTATCAAAGGGCGTCTATTTGTTCCATTTTTATCTTATATTCGTGTTCAATGTTTCTATCACCGTGGCTTGTATAAACAATTAAAACTTGACGTCGTCTTGTAATTTCGACGATCAACCAATCACAATGCGTTATACCAATCCGAGGGAGTTGTTCATTGCGTCTGCCGCAATGATATCGGGGGATGCACGCTATTGCATACATTGATTTTGATCATGGGAGCTTATACATTTTAGCTACCAGAGCTCTCTAACCCAGCGCGTTCAGGCAACGATTTTATCGTGGGATCAAGCAATCAAGTAACAGAACACATACCCTTGTCGGATGGTGATAGCCAATGGACCGTCGTAACTCGTTAGTGAGAGCATGTCGCTTAATTTATGTTTTAGAAGCGTGTGTAAGAGCGATTATTTAAAAGACTGGTCGAACTTGCAATGGGCGATTTATAACTTAAATAGAAAAATTACGCCCGACGCTTAATTCTCGTGACACCCAAACAGAGAGCTCCGACATTATGTGAAGCCGTTTAATGGGATCAAACGCAGTTGGGTGATGAATTCAAAGCTTGACGGCGACGTCCATGGGGGTTTCTGTTGCATTTGTCGTGATCATATTACCGAGAAAGTAGTTCTTAACATGCAATGCCATCCTTCCATCGAGACGATATTTTCCCACTATATTTGGCATTTCCGAGCTGTTACCGTCTAGAGTAAATCATTTACGACTGTTTGGGGCTGCTTCCGCCGAGTTATTTAAATTTTGACCTTATTCTATGTCAGGTGTGCATTTTTTATTCACTCGCGTTAACGATTCTACAAGTTCAAGAGAACTGAGAAGTATTCAAAGCAATGCCATTAAAAATGAGCCAATCAACCTGTTCAAAAGAGAAATCCATAATCATAATAATGGTAAGCGCTTTATTGGTGTCACGAGGAACAGTATACAATAAGAGGAATTATGCAGGCGTGGATATGTGTTCAGCTTACTACAAGTCTCCTGAACCTACGAACTAAGAAACAGAGGCGCCGGCAGTTACGAAAGACGGTATGCACATGATCAATCCAAGATAACTGGCGGTTGAAAATAACACCGAGGAATTTTTATTTTTCAGCTTGACGCTAAATTTTGGTGTAAAGCGATCGCCCACTGTGTCAATGTCTCGGAGAAATTGTACTGTATTTGGGTGAATTTGTTGAGATTTTCGGTTATTATTTTTTTATTATCTAATCGTGAGTGATTGGTGATGGGTTCGTAACTGAGGACAAGCCACCCGCTTAATTTAGAACGACTGATTGGCATTGACCCCATGTTCTTGAGGTCCTACACGTCAGAGAGATTATTTGACATCGCCTGCCCGCCCAGACCTCAGTGACCCCATTTTAGCTGCCATGCTCCCCCACGTCCACAAATGTCTAGCCCGAACAGCTGACCTTAAAATCGATTTCGTTTACCACATTTTCAATTCGATTTAAAATCAGCAATAGGTTTACGGTTCGACGAAAACGCAGACGCTTTCGGGGTTGTTTAAAACGGCGTTCAGCTTGAGTGGTTGCCGTCGTAAAATGGTTCGTTGAGAATAGGAAATGGTTAATAAGAAATCGCCTTGCAGCGGTGAAATTGTCGTGTCTTTGAAAAACGACTAGAGCGCACAGTGGTGGTGAAAATGTTGTCGCAAATATAATAAAATGTCGCAGTTAACTGTATTGGAATGCAAAGAAGATTTTCTTAGACAATCTATCCACGGAATTACGACCCTACGGTGGTCCGTATGAGAGCATAATAAATTGCAAACAATATTTGAGCAGATTGTGTGAAAGAAACTGCCCGCCAAATTGGACAAAGTGATGCCTTTTATTGAACCCGATTGGTCGACATGTAAGTGCTTTATGTTTTGTATTGAGGGCATGGATATTCGACTGGAAGAGTATATTATTTTCAAAGGGCTACGGCCGGTAGAACAGTCCGGATATGGGAAGATCAGTGAAAACTACGGGGAATAATGGAAAAGCACTTACAAAGAATCCAATCCAAATTTACGCGGCTGCTAGAGGATAAACCGGATTCATGGGGGTTTGCGATGAAAATTCTCGGGAATATTTTCATAAATTGCGTTCCCATTGCCACTAGTGGTCGTCTATAAGGGGACTCGAACCCAGGTACCTCACCAACAGAGCGAGCATGCTTACCGCTGCAATATCGCGCCACTTAACGGTTGGAGCTGACTCCGAAGCACCCGTAACGACGATCTAAGGAACATGGACGGTGACACTCCTGGACATTTTAATGTTATTTGAATGCGGAGTTGCAGATGGCATTTACTTTAAAATAAATGTGCGACGTAGACTCATTTTGATGCGACCGGCAGAACACTGTATTGCTATTCTGGTCAAATCATTGGGAATCCCCTCGTCCGGCATATAAGCCCGGTATAGAGTCAGTTAAACCATGTCCATTACTCACTCAGATATTACGCTTCGTTTAAACTCAGCTTCTCAAGATGGCGAAATGAATATTTGAGTCTGATATTAAAAGTCATTTTGTGTCTGTAAATGAGTGTGGGCCTGCCGAAACAAATTGAATCCCACGAATAAGAAAAATGAATCCAAATATGCGGTGGTGTTACGGCCAGCATCCTCGCTCTGTTTGTGAGAACCCATGGGTTCGGTTATCAGGTCAGGCCACCCAACAATGAGCTGGATTTAACGGCGTGCGACCGTAATCCAACCACTTCACGGAGGCTGTTTGATGATGGAAACCGGTTGCTGCATAATCTAGAATCGAACCAGCCCGAGCTCCATGCGCGGCTCCGTCTGTGTTGATTGGTTAAGTGTTGGAGGATGCAGCAGCACCGGCCTCTTCCACCGCCTCTACGGGTGACACTGGAGACGCCACATTTGAAATATTCAAAAGAATCCACAGGCACACATTCATGAAGCCGGTTTATCCCCTAGGGGGAGATTTCGCCCGAAAATTGGCATGCGAATGTCAAAAGCCCAGTCGTTGGCCAGACTAAAAGAGTATCCTCCTCCCCGACAGGTTGCTTATTCGGTGCAATTTGTGGATCATTCCTTGGCGGCGTCGAAATAAAATCCCTAGCCGTTTTCTGGGAATATCGGTTGTTGTACGAGTCATTACCCGCAACCGTTGCCCTCTAACAAGGACAGAAAGAGCATAAGACGGGCAGGGTCTGTGTGAAAAAGCCCTAAACCAATGGATATGCTGGGTTTTTTCTGCACAGGAGCCACTGGAAAGTGAGGAGGTAGTGTACAGTTAACGTGCTAGTAAAAAAAGAATGACTTACTTTTACGATGATAAAATGTGGGGTCATTAAAGGAATTAACTACCAGTAACGACCTTGCGATATGAGTTGCATGCCCGATGATGTTTAGCGTCCTCGCTCTGTTAGTGAGGGACCCGGGTTCGATTTCCAGGTCAGGCCAGCTCGGGTGGCACTGTGGACGCCACCCGTAAAACTTCTCCCAAGAATCCTCATGGCGAACCCCCATGAAGCTGGTTTATCCTCGAGCAGGATTGATTGAATTTGAATGTGGGTGGTATGTCCGGTGACGTGAGTGGTTGTCAAATAGTTTAGATTTGCGAGAATAAAGAACATTTTTTCTTGGGTGCCACAGCAGTGCGAATGTTCGATTCAAGCGAAGCACTAAAATTGACATGGTTCTTGTAAGAGTATGGTGGCAGAAGGCGGCGTCCTATTGGCACATGCTGGGCATTGTGTGTAGTCGATACCCGCGCGAGCTCGTGGTGAAACACCGATGTTTTTACACGTTGAAAGACAATTTCCTTTGAACTAAGTTTGAAATTGTTGACTTGGTTACATCGGACAAAAATCCAACATTATTGTAGCCCAAGGGCCAGTCATTTGTGGTCAGCTCGAACGACGACGACGAGGACGAAAGGTTTTGCTTCTGCATCCTTAATGATGGAGGAGTTGTGATTAGAGTGGACGTGCGACAGCGTCCTAAATGGCGCCCTCGGCCCCTTTAACCGGAGCTTATAAAAAAAAAGGTTTTCTTATGCAACGGATGCATTTTTTATCAAAGAAAATATTGTTGTAGCTTCGAGGTTGTGTGTCAAACGAAATGTTGAGTGTGAATGAATACGCTTAAGAAGATGTTCATTATTATTATTAAGGATTTAAAATCTAATCTACATCGATTTTGATCATTCGGGCTAATGTGTGTGCTTTGTAGTTTGTTTACGCCTTATACGAGATCCAGTCTCGAAGCAGCCACATTACTCACTGGAGTCGAAATTAAGTATGTCCGATTGCAAGCCCTAAGGAAGGACTTATTTTGATTTTCATACCCGATGAAAATCGGAACATGTTTTATGACGTTTAGCTGCGTAATAACGACTGAGTATGGCCTGTGTGGTGTTCTGATAGCCGAGTTAGGTTAAAACAAAGCATGGCGGGTTAGCGTGGCGAGATTAAAGTCGCCCAATTCTATATAAATTGATTAAGACGTCTTTTTAGTCTAGACTCCTGTGGAAGCGTCAACGGCATACGCCAAAATCGGCGTTTTTTTGATCGGAAACAGCAACTCAACTAGCGTTGAAGCCACTTACGGAGTTGGTAGATTCCCATCCAATAACGCACCACGAGTAGTCAAATATACTGCAAATAAACCCTGCAATCAGCACCACTAGTAATGACACCCGACTAAATACCACATGAGAACCGTTTTCTTTAATTCTATCCCCCAATCGATTATACCGCCATCACAGGAGCCAAATCTCTTGAACTCAAACCTCTCGGAAGTATATATCTGATTTACTATATCTGAATGGTGAAAATGTCGTTTTTTGTCTAACATTAACCCGCTGCCCGATCTCTTTCTCTCTATGAAAGAACCACACCATAGCAACCACTTTAATGAAATTGGAAGAACTTTCGTCATTTTCCGTGCAAAACGCAACAATAAGTGGGTATTTGCGTGATGCGAAGCGTACAAAATGGGCTTCTTCGAGTGAAACTGATGACAACATGTTATGCGGACAGCTGAAGCCGGATACGTTTGACTGGTTCTTGTGGAGAACCTTATTTTGTTCGCTACTAAAGGACGTTTTATATTGTTATCGTAAGCCCGCAGTGGCTTTTATCATTCGTCTGTCAATCAAATGGTGATTTCGTGATCGGAAATACCGAGAACAGATACCTCATCCCTTTAAAATCTCCGACATCATGTCCGATAAGTAGTTTTGAAAAAACATCGATATTGTTCTTAACGGGACAATATTTATTGCTTTTAAGAATTTGAGGGTGAAGATATTTTCATAAATTTTGATTAATAAATTTCGAAATGTTTAAATAAGAAGCGGCAGAGGATTTCGCCTCGCAATATTTTTAGCCCTTTGAACGAATGCTTCCGTGACTGACAAAAAACTATTCACGACGATTAATTCTTCACAGAGTTCACTACTCTCAAAAGCACCGAAAAATATATGTATTTCAGTCTAAAATCGACAAATTATCTAGCTTATTGCTGACATACTGCGGCCACGTAAAATTAAATACCCATCTTCCTTAATATAAATCAGATTTATCAGATATCTTTTTATCACGCGTGGGTATCCATTTATATCTTGAATTGATCGTTTTCAAAACATGTCCGATAATTAACCTCTTCAAAATAGCCATAATATTCCACGGTGGTTCCCCATAACACACACCCCTACATGTATTTATCGTCGAACCAACTGTACTATTTAGTTAAAACTGTCCTTATTCCATGCTCCGTGTTTTGCTATCTGCCAGTGCAGAAATATTTGGTTGACGTTAGCTTAATAAAGTAATCACAATGTTAAAAAGCATATTAATAAATTGACCGAATGAACAATTGCCGAATTAGTACCATCGAACAGATTTTTAACTCGAGCAATCGTCCACGTTGCTGATTTAAGATCATTTTCATCGTTTGCAATAGAATTGTAAACGAATAATCGGTAAATCATCAGCGCTACTTTGTAACGTCAAACAAATGGAAGTCTTCAGAGAAACAAAACTGCAATTATTAATAGTCATTTTCGTGTCGTCACACGATTAAAAATATCCGTAGAAACCGATTAATTGTTAATTGGCGCTAAATGTGGTCGGTCAGTAAAGGCCGCTGGCTCGGTTGACCTGTAATTAATTTGCCCTCACGCGAGACCTTACGAAACTCCCGGCCGATCTTGCGTGTCCCAGTGGTGTATCTACTGCCGAGGGTTCGGCATAAGTTTTATTGCTTGATGAGGCCGTTTAATTGCCCAATTTAGCGCAAGGTTTCCGGAGCGACATCAACTTCGATGCCATTGATTAAACAACTACTCAACACGCCAGCTCTGGGATTCATTTGCGTCTTCGGCTGGCGAAATAAGGCTTGTTAAATTCTGTTCGTAAGTATCACGACTATTACAGACTAAACGTGGAGAATCGTCATTTTATACTGTGCTGCTATCGAGTTTTGATAAAACTGAACGCCTACATTTTCTGGCAGATTTAACACCCCTAAAATCGAACAGTTTAATTTTTTTTAAATCAACTAATGTTGATATCGTTCATATTGGCAGAACTCCTCACCAATTTCGCGTAGGGACATCGAATTACTTGTGACGAGTGAGCAACGTGGCGAATCAAGTAACGAATCGAGCCGTACTCAGGATTAAATTTCACCGCTAATTATGAAGTAAGGATTACAGCCAGAATTGCAATCGCTTTTTGTAAGTCCTAAAATTCTCTTCTCTAAGGTCAAACGTTGAGAGGGTCGCCGATACGACTTTAAGAAACATCTCATGCGTCTAATACACACGAAGACTATGCAATCTTTTCAGGATGTTGAGTAGCAATTTAAATGCGCACTTGAAATCCATAGTATTGTTCACATATTGCTAAAATGGTAGCAGAATCAAATGAATTCAGCCGGCGGAAGTGAACTGGGCGTCTCTTGATAGAAGCAGCGGAATCAGTACCGGAAGTTGCCAAACAAGCCAAATCAGAATTAAATGTATCAATACACTAGACACATTTTTGTTTTGCCAAAATGAATTATAGATATGTACTGTTGCACTCCGTTCTACGTAATAAGTAAACAATATTATCGATGCAATACTTCCGAGAATATAACAATTGTATTATCGACGTTTAAATGAAAAGGTTTGTGGCGACACTCTATTTTGGTAGATTAAACGCTGTTTCGTGTTTGAAAAGAATAACAGGAAGAAGAAAACGGGAAATTTCACGTTTTATACAAATATGTAACATCCATTTTACAGCGAAATTAGACGAAAGCAAACGGTAGTTCAGAACAGATATATTTGGGACAGTCAAAGGCTGCAGCATACATAGGCATGAATGCCTTAAATCGGAACTTGGTTTGATGTGATATTGCCTCGACTAGCACATTCAATAATTTAATTATATGAAAACAATATCCAAGAAAGCACACATGCGAATTTTAACAAAATTTCAATAATAATTATTAGATATAATCATGGAAATGTTATGGGAAACAAAACTCGTTGTTTTCTTAAAGTCTTATCATTAGGCATCAAATAACCTTAATTGTGCAGCCGCGTATTTAACAATTGTGTTCGCAATAGAATGCCACATTTCTGTAGACTAACCTTCGTTAAGTTGGGTTTCCTTCTAGCAACATGTTTTGCGTTTGCGTGTTTTCTACTTATTATGAAAATCCCTAACAAAGATTCTCAGTATATGCAGCTGCCGTGTAACCGAAATACATTAAATCCTCAACCAACAATCTACGTTATCACCGCAACACACGCCAGGCTATTACAACATGTTGAACTCGTGCGTATGTGTCATACTTTTATGCATGTTCATAACTTGCACTGGATTATCATTGAGGATTCGACGAAAATCACCCCGTAAGTGTCTTTTAATTGCTCTTCTATTTTTGTTTCACTTCTATGGATGTTTTTTTTACAAATAGGGAGCTATTCGATTTTTTCAAACACTGTGGTGTCAAGTTTACTCTAACTTCCGAGAAAACACCTCCAGAACAAGAGCGACCTCCAGGTGAACCACGGTGGAGATACGCTCGCGGTGTTGCCCAACGGAACCGAGGTTTGCGGTGGCTACGCCAGAACATGAGAGCGGGCAAAGATGAGGGTGTTGTATTTATTGCAGATGATGATAACACGTATTCTCTCCGACTCTTTGATGAGGTGTGTTTTTCGTATTTTTTGACATTTTTTGTTAAAGCCTTACGATGTAAGCGCCTTGTTTTGTTGAACCATGTTTTAAATAAAGTGTGTATGTTTTCATTTGTTGTTATGAAACCCAGATCATAGCGATATTGTGAAATATTTTTCGGCTTATTGTTGATAGTAGTGATATTAACGGTATTTGGTGTTAACAATACGGTGCGACATGCCACACAGCCAACAAAAGAATTAATTTAGCGTAATTCCAGGGAAGTATAATATCACGAAATTCTGAAGCAATTTGGCCGTCAACATCGCCGGATTTAATCCCTTTGGACTATTTTCTGTGAGGCCATCTAAAAGATGGTGTTTATGCAAATAAACTAGAAAAAATTGAAGTCATTACAGATAACATTCGGAACGTAATTGCCGAGATAGAGCCTCGTTTATGTCGAAATTTCTTCGAACATTTCTCCAAAGGAATCGAAATCTGTAAGCTTGCACGCTAGCGGTAAATTGTTGTTTTATCAATTGTCATTCATGAATCGCAGATCTTCTATTATGCATATTAATACACAAGTGATGATTTTCTATTTTAATTTAAAAAAAGAAAATCGACCCTGAAAGAACCTTTGTATGCATTTGCGTACTTTTACTTTATTTTTTTTGGTAGTGTAGGCGGTGGTGTTTATTGCAGAAGATGGAGGAACGACATGAGTGGCAGAGGATCGAATAGTAACTGGATCGATAGGGTAAGGTCGGGGGTAATTAACCGGGGTGTAAGGCGTAGGCTCTTGTTCAGGAGCAGGAGTAACGGGCATCGGCTCTCTTTCCTTAGCCGAGGTAGGAATAACTGACGACTGGTCCTTATTCTGTATCTCGTTCCGAAGTGCTGACACAGAAGTTGCCAGTTGGGAAACGACTTCGCAGAGTTGGTCCATCTTCGACGGGGTTTTGTCGTTGTCCTTAATGACGGTCGGGGAGGGAGACGATCGACATTCGCTAGTCAACTTTCTGGATGAGACGGCCCTTCTTGGCAGGATCTTTTTAACACTTCGAGCCTGAGGTTGCGACATAATCTCGAGGGAAAATACAGAAAGCGTGGCAGATACCTGTTCGCGGCACGAGGGTAGAAAAATGCCCAGTTTCGATATCACTCGGGTACCATAAAAACAAAACCCCATTATTCGAGACTAAAAGCCAACTACTACAAAACGATTGGAATTTTATTGGAAGTTTTTACAAAACGTTATTTTTAATTTAATAGAAGGGTTTTCGTCTACAGGTAGACATTTTCATTATACGCTTAAAACTTCCATGGTATTTATTATTTTTTAATCGACCTTTCGTTTACGTATAAAATACCGCGATGCTGTTTATTGATTGGTCAAAAGCATAGTCATTTTGATGGTTTTGGTGTTGTTGTTACTTATCGAGAGCTAGTAGTGGTCTATTTGTTTTACGTTTTTATTTGAAGATTCGTACAACGAAACGCGTCTCGACTTGGCCTGTCGCGTTTGTCGGTGGTCTGCCCTGGGAGGGTTGCGTCACCAAACCTGAACAGCCCGAGGTCATAGAACGAATGTGGAGCGTCTTCAAGCCCTGGCGTGAATTTCCCATCGATATGGCTGGATTCGCCGTGAACCTCGACCTCATTTTGACTCACCCTGAGGCCGAATTCGTAGCCGATCCAAAAGAATTCGGCACCATCGAGAGCCACTTCCTAAAGCAAATTGGTATCAAGAACTTTAGTGAATTGGAACCAAAGGCAAATGGTTGCAAGCGGGTATGTTTTTTACTATTTTTTAATCACGAGCACAATCCATTTTTTCCTTCGGTAACCGGTTATTTCTGTAGGCTGCATTTATATTTCCGATACTCCCGATCGATGTGTCGAAGAGAATGCACATCCACCAAGAGCTTAATATCGAAAGAGGTTGTCTGCTCTCAATTGAGTTTTGAAACTAAAGCCCTTGTCCCTTTGAGTTTGGCTACATTCACGGTGATGAAAATAGGGCGATTCAAATTCCATTTTCTTCACAAAAATAAGACACGTGCATGCGGTATCGTTTTAAAGCGTAGTAGTGTCCTCGCGTCTTAAAACGGCCCTGTGTCGTTCAGGGTGTGATTGCACGCGTCATTACGGTTGCGATACCACATACTTCTTAAATCCGAATGAAAAGTAAATAGAGAATGAAGGCAGAATTAATGTTTGGATTCGTTAAAGTAGCCGTAACCCAATATCAAAATGGCCCGATGATGAAGTAAGATTGCCGGGGTGGAAAGCATAGTTTATTATTCGGAGAACCCGACCTGCTCTGTAAACCTGCGCGTTGGTGAGACTTTGGGTGTCTCACGGAGATTCCACCCTGAATTTTCATTGATGGTGCCGGCGTGTGTCCTGAAACTCCGTTTTGAAGCTGAATTATGTGTTCATAGTGCAGAGAACTTCACCGAAATGGTTCCGGGGCTCGAGAGCAACAGAAAGCAAAAGACGTAGGATGACTAAACAGGAGTGCATCACTGAAAAGCGTATTCGACAGATAAGTGTGCACGGTTTGGGGTACGAAAATAAGCAAGCCAGTCCTGCATATTTTGTGACTGATCGAAAGGAGGGGGTGGTTGGAACATGTATTCTGGAGTAGGGTTCTTGACTGCTGACAACAATGTTGAGGGCTTCACAGAAATGGTTCCGGGGCTAGAGGATACTCGATTACGAGTTCTAACACCGCGTATGTTCAGCGACGTGATCACCAGTCACAGAAAGCAAAAGGCGTAGGATGACTAAACAGAAGAGTATCAATGAAATGCTTATCTGGAAGATCCCTGTGCGGGGTTGGGTGCGGCGAATGTTAATTAATGTTTATTCGGGAGCAGGTCGAATGCGGGAAGGCAAGGCGGATTATTGTGGGAGAGAGTATCGGTATCGGGTTGTTGCTAAAAATCCGTAAAATGACCAATGCATGTGGGTGCCTGGCGTGAAAACGAAGCTCGTGAATTGCGATTCGACCGGGGTAAAACATCACACTAATACAAAGGGTTTTACAATAGGTTAGTGCCATCATTCGATGTCGCATGAGTGGACATTATGTTAGCTCATGAAACATGAGTAAATAAGATGAGTGACGTTCACAAATGGGCTTTGCTCACGGCATTGATAATAACGGGTCTTCTCTCGAAAACTCGCGATTGGGTCGTGGCGTTGACGGTGGCGAGGATTGCAAGGTCACTACAAATTCACCATCAATGCGACGCAGCGATTTGGGTCGGCTGGCGGAAACCGGCTGTATCATCTGACATTGAACCAACCTGGGTTCCATATATGCGCCCTGTTGTGATGTTTACTTGTTGAATGATTCATCTGACGCCGGTGCACACACCTCCCTCATTTCCAGCATCCCCAGAGCACCCATATGGTGCCTGGAGGGGCGTGGTGCAGGATGCTGGTGGCTACACGCCATCCGCATGTCCTCGTTGAGACGCTAACGTCCACGCCCACGCGAGACCTAAACTGTTGACTCTGGGGCGCAAGTCACTGGGCGTTTGTAAGAAAGTAGGCCTTTACTATGTGACTCGTTCTAGTGCTGGTAGCACAAAACAGCAGTTTAGGCGGGATGGTATAGTGTCTACAGGTGGGCAACGCAAGGATAGATGCAGCATCATAGCGGTGCCTTGGCGTCTGATAACATCTCAATGGTGTCCGAGTCATGGATTAGCGCGGCTGTGGGTTCACGTTCACGCCGAGGACGCTTTTATATTGACGAAAACGTGTTTGAGAAAGTCAGCGCCATGATTAAAAAAGCAGCTGATTGAAGGGTATCCCACCGGGGAAAGTATGTTGTACAAATCTGTTGATTTGTAGACCACTTCCGTAGCATAGTAACTGAGGGCAGTCGTTGTGGATTGCCAACGCGATAGCCCCTAACTGTAATAAACCCGACGGGAAAAACATTCAGCATTAAAATTGGCGACAAGAATAAATCTACACGTATACAGTTAATGACAACGAGGTAGATGCGACAACAGCAAATTAAACCATCAGCAGACATAAAGTGTTGCATGCGGGTAATTGGGGCCATTGAATGGCCCTATCCGAAATACATCTCTCGTGTCAGCAATTTAGTTCCCTTGGCCTTGGTGCCTGTTTATTCCAACCTACCAGTTCCATCTGGCTGTTCCATCAGACACTTCCGCCTCCTTGGCTTGTGCGCTGGAGACGCCACCTGTACAATGGACACTCAAGAGTCGTCAAGGAAGTAGGAGATGGCCACACAAACAAGTAGAGTGACACCGCAACGGCGACGCGAGGTAACCTCCACTCCTAGCTAACGGTCATCGTGGCCTTCCTGATGTGGAGGCGTATCCGTGAGCAGTCAGGTCAATCCTAGCCGACAAAACCCGTTTATACAACGATACCGTTGACAAATTATGCCACTCAGAAGGTGCATGTTTATATTAACAAGTGAGCCGAACCGCTATCAAAGTAGTGTGTGTGGGTGTGTCGAAAATGGCTGTTGTAAAAATCAGATGTGTGCGGATCTCTCCTACTAGAGGATGTGCCGGCTTCACGACGTTTCTGGGGAATATGTTTACAGTTGGAGGCGTCCCCAGTGCCGCCCGCGTTGGCCCGACGCGGGAGTCGAACAGAGATCCCTAACCAGCACCATCGAGCCACCGCCATTGCTTTTGTGGGTTCATAGGTGCCCTGGATGTGTCCTATTATGTATATGTATATGAAAATAAACACGTGGGGTAAAATTCAGTGCGATGGATGGGGCCTTTGATGGCTATCGTCAGATTTTCAAAGCTGTTTTCCACAACTTTGCACCGAAACTGCTTTCCGTGTGTTTTATTGCGCCAATGTTAACGGATTTGGCATTTCCGTGGCGCATGTATTCGCGCTTTCTCATTCCATCCGAATAATTTAGATCCGGCAACTGTTTGATCCTTTAAAGAAGACGTTAACATCTTTGTCTCAAAGACTATTTAACAAAAAAACAAGGCATTAATCAGTCTAGGCAGTTATAAGAATGCACTTTGCATCAATCTTAACAATTAGGTACCACTGGTCTACAACACGAGCACCCCCACCCCGCCGTCTATATTTAATCCAACGAAAACAAGATGGCGGGCAGGAGGAGGACTTGGTGCGATTAGCAAGCGCTATAAAAAAGATGGAGATTGTTACGGCATCCCCTACCTTCGCTGCTTTTAATCGTTGTTCGTTTACCACAAACCATGTGGGAGGGATAACCAAAGTTGCTGTCGAGGTGACAAGCCGAAAAATCAGCGCCTGGGTTCCCACAGTCTCCAGAACCAGTCATTGCTGCAGCCAACGCTTTCGCGTAGTCCGACTTCGCATACGCAATTTCAAGCAACAACAACAGCTATCTTTGACTTTCGTGTAACACGCACTTCTCGCTTGTCGCCAACCGGTCTTTCACTGTCTAAATCAATCGACGGGGGGGCGTGCATGGAATTGCAGTGCCACTTGGGCAGCTATCGAGAAATCTAAAGGGCTTAATGACAGTTTGAAGATGTATTGATTAGGTCTATAAAACCCGGAGATTTGCACAGATTAACAGAAATTCATCTCTGGTGTCAGGAATTTAGTTCCATTGGCCTTGGTGCCTGTTTATTTATGCCGTGCCTCACATCGGCTCGACAAAATCCCGGTGCTTTTGTGCCTGCCAACAAATCCTCCGTCGCCAAATTCTTTGTGAGGCTGCATATCTAGACGTCGGCTTGATTTCTTCTAGGACATCTCAATTCGTTAATTATTCTCTTCAGCTGCAACCTCTGCGATTGAGGTCTGTTCAATCAGCTGGCTTCAACATGCTTTATCTCAATGCTCTCACAACGTTTGAGTCGGAAACGAAACAAAGCCTCTTTTTGCACGCCAAATAATAGGGTGTGCCACAAGGCTATTTAATTACCACGCGTCTAAACTTCGGTATCCCAATGGCGTTGAACTCATCAATTACACGGATGACCTGATTCTATGGCATCCCGGCAAGACGAATGATGATTCCCACCAGACCATCACTGAAGTAATTGAGTGGTCTTCAGAGAATGGCCTTCGCCCTAATACCTCAAAATGATTCTGCATTACATTTTGCATAAGTTGAGATGTTAACACGCCGGCGGCTATCGCTTCACTAGCTCAAAATCAAAATTCCTCGGCGGTTTTTTACAACATTCGGTAATTTTGCAATGATCGCGAAGATACCGTCGGCTGTGTTGTTTTTTTCTCAATTTCAGCTCAAGCCGCGCCATGACCTTTGTCCATGCCTGTTTTATTTACCCGTGATTTTCCCTGGGCTATAATGTTCAGACTTTCTAACCCTCTCCAGGATTTTAAACATGATCCTGTTTTCAAGTGGATAATATATACACTCAATCGAAGAGACCCGTAGTTATCGCCACTTAACTCATTATTCGATGCTCGCTTCGCGAATTCTCAGTAACCCTCTCTTTCCCTCTATACAATTATTAATCATAATAATAATTGAAGGCGCTTCATAAAGGTCACGAGGACCCAAACCCTCAGCATAAAACAAGACAGCATAACAAGTAATAGATACGAAAATCATCTTTTAGTTCCTGCTACACCTGCTCTAGTGAAACTAAAAATCGGGACAAATAAGGAATGACCGAATTACGATATGCCACCATTCTTGTAGGTATTGAAGGCTATTGCCTACGCACTGGTTGAAGGGATTTACACTTGGATAAACTTGAAAAGAGGCATTTGGGGGTTTCGTGGGTCTAAGTAGCCCATCCACAAAACGACGACTGCGCCGATTCATCTCGCCTGAAATCTTGAGCGCAATTCACAACAATGCCGCTGTCAGGCTGTGTTGGAGGAGCGCGCTTACGAGATGCATGCATCGAAGAATCTTACATAACTATGTGTTAAAACAGACTCCTTCGGGTGTTTGAAAAAACGGACTATGCGATTGAGACCCAGTTTACGAAGTGGATTTCTGTGCGCAGAATTACAATCGTTACAGCATGCTAAAATAATGGTTCCTAATTATGGAAATAAAGGGAGCTTAGAGATGTCAGCTCTGGTAGATGATTTGGGGTACACAAGTCCTAAAACGATCGGAAATTTAAAACTTAGGAAAGAGCAATGATGACATAACGCTTTTTAATCATGAAAATGTCTGTCATGGTGACGCTTTCTCCTTTAATTCTTGTCACATTTTGTCTGACATAATGATAAACTTGAACAATCATATGAAACTATCCGGGAGTTGTGTGGGTATATCGTTGTCTGAAATGCATAACCGCCGTTCAGGTCGATTCGTGAGCAAGTTGCGGTCTCAAAGCGACCAGGGTGAATCGTCAAAAATTAATATTGACGCGCGAGGCATGAATACAGCCGTGAAAATGCACACCAATTTTCTCTTGCCCAAACGTTCACCACGAACCATGCGCTCAATAATATTGATGATTCTGTCTGCAATTCCATTTCCCGATTCATCTCATATAATCGCGTCCTTGAAGTAAAGTCATTGTCGCACTCCTGCAAAAGGCATCCAAACGCTGTGCCGTCCATGACCCCATTCTCGTTGTGATCTCCCAATCGCCTTAGTCCTCCACCTCACAGTAAACTCTCACGTGTATCACCGACACGCTCTAATTCTTTTTAAGGTCGATCGTTTCTGATTCGGTTTCAGCGCTCAGCACAGCCGAAATAAAGCATCATGCACTAATAAGACAACTGCGTCAAGGTTTGCTCTACTGATTTCGTTGTTTTGTAGATTTTGGCCTGGCACACGCAAGCGAAGCTGCCGCAAATCGTGTCGCTTGACGAATCCAAGATCGGCTTTCTGCCACCCACTCCAGTCGGGGAGATCTGACGCCAGAGGTCGCCGGCTACTCTTCTGTATTTATTGTATAGCAAATGACATTGGACGAGCCGATTTCGTCGTTTATTTACTTATTTTACTTATTAATCGTTTAAGCGTACCTAAACATCTGGCGGGGGTGTGGGGTTTGGTGAATTGTGAAATCTGTTTGCAAATCTGCATTCAAAATTGAAAGACTTCGAACATAGTTTCCACGCAAAATCTACAGTGGATTGTCATTTGGGGGGGGGGCTGAAGTTGGTGAGAGTAAATTTGTTAAAAGACACGAAACTCGATCGCTGATGTTGCTCAGGGCGAAAGTGGCGGCTAGTGTTTCATAACTTTCAAAAAAACGACACGTTCTTCGAAAGACGTCTTGGAGCAGGGGGTGTGTGGAAGCCACTGGGAGAGTGGGAGGTGTCGTAGACCTTGTGGAGGGCCTCGTGTGCACAAGCAGCAATCGGCGATGCATGACCAACGTATTCCCATTATAAATGACCTTGAACAAGCTAATTCACTTTTATTAGACTCTCGGTTGAATCCTACCGTTGACGTAGCCTTCTGTAAACCCCCAAAAGGCTCACGTGAATTAATCGGTAATTTGTAAAGTACATGTTTTAAAAGTGCGTGCTCATAGCTGTGCTGGCAGGCCCAGGACTCCGAAACCTGTTTCCTTGAGCTTTACGAAGGTTATTTCTCGGTTCGGCAACTTCTAATCTGCACCCCTTATTGTATTGTGTAGACCTGGGAAAATTGATGTCAAACCAACACATCATTGTGCTAAATTTTCCCGCCGTTACAAGTCCTCTTGCTGAACTGTCTGGTCCCATCGACATAAACAAAAACGACGGCAATAATGTCTAGGATTAACCTGGTTTAATCTGTGCAGTTGCTTGTCCATGCTCGAATTTCGATGTCTTAACCTAGATTCGATTGAATGAAACAAATTGCTGCATTATGGTTAAATTTGCTACCAATGCGACATCGTTCTTTTCTCGTGGAGGTACTGGGGATCCCTGATTCAACGTTTCCTTGACGAGTTCACGAATGGAGCAAATCAGCATAACACAACGACTGCTACGGTAAAGGAAACCAGCATGGTTGCTTCAAAATTTTATTTTTATTCCATATACGGTGTAACTTACTACGAAGATTTTTTAAATTCAATTTGCCCTCGGTGATTGTTTTATCGAATTTTAGAACTCCTTGTAAATGATCAAGGCTTTAAAAATAAATATAAGTCATACAGATACTTCCTGCTAGCGGATGAACCGGTTTCATGAATGCTTCCCTCAGGTTTCTCTGGAATACTGAACTAATGGCGACCCCGTGCATCCGACCAACAATTAACCGGCACACGACCACATTCAGAACAGATCGGTTGCACCTCGGAAGATGATGCAGCCGGTTTCTGCCACAGATTCGGTGGATTACAGGCGCCCGTCGCTGCGACCGCCTATTTTTGTGGCGGGAGTCGAACCTAGGTTCGCCCACAAACAGAATTAGGATGCTGGGGGCTACATAACTGGGACGCACCTTTTAATGGCAAGGGGGGTGTTGCTTGATTGCCTAAATAAAGTCACTATATTGCATTTTTGATGCCGGACGAGATTGCTCAGTGAGACGCACAATAATCACGAGACTACAACAACAGCTGCAACCACCCTCCGCTGTGACACATTCTATATGGACATATACTACACCATCTGATATAAATGGATGAATGTTTACGCGAAAACGCGACAAAATACCATGTCTTGGTGATAATAAGAGCAAATGTTCACATTTATATTCTTCAAGTTGCTCTTCTGTGGTAATCGGTGAGGCATCCATCACCGATTGCTTCCCCTGCACACGGGGCTCCTCGGATCATCGTAAACATTGGTACCTCCACAAGGTCTACGACACCTTCCGCTCTCCCAGTGGCTTACACACACAATAATAATAATAATATTCGCTTTATTAAGGTCACGAGGACCAAAACTTTCTGCATTCACATTTACAATAAAAAACCATGTTACAGGAAGTGACGATTATACGTAGAAAATGCAGAATAAGTTAAGAAGAATAAAAGAATTAACATCGAGGTAAATTTGCAAGAAAGGCCAATTTAACCCACGAAGTATATAAAGTTTGGCAAACGGGAAATGACGGCGATTGAAATGCCCTATACAAAACGCGCGCAAACTCAACGCTTGTTAACACCAAAACGCGTGCTCCAAGACTTCTTTCGAAGAACGTGTCGTTTTTTTGAAAGTTATGAAACACTAGCCGCCACTTTCGCCCTGAGCAACATCAGCGATCGGGTTTCTTGTCTTTTAACAAATTTACTCTCACCGACTTCAGCCCCCCCCCCAAATGACAATCCACTGTAGATTTTGCGTGGAAACTATGTTCGAAGTCTTTCAATTTTGAATGCAGATTTGCAAACAGATTTCACAATTCACCAAACCCCACACCCCCGCCAGATGTTTAGGTACGCTTAAACGATTAATAAGTAAAATAAGTAAATAAACGACGAAATCGGCTCGTCCAATGTCATTTGCTATACAATAAATACAGAAGAGTAGCCGGCGACCTCTGGCGTCAGATCTCCCCGACTGGAGTGGGTGGCAGAAAACCGATCTTGGATTCGTCAAGCGACACGATTTGCGGCAGCTTCGCTTGCGTGTGCCAGGCCAAAATCTACAAAACAACGAAATCAGTAGAGCAAACCTTGACGCAGTTGTCTCATTAGTGCATGATGCTTTATTTCGGCTGTGCTGAGCGCTGAAACCGAATCAGAAACGAGTCGACCTTAAAAATAATTAGACCGTGTCGGTAAGACCCGAGAGAGTTTACTGTGAGGTGGAGGACTAAGGCGATTGGGAGATCACAACGAGAATGGGGTCATGGACGGCACAGCGTTTGGATGCCTTTTGCAGGAGTGCGACAATGACTTTACTTCAAGGACGCGATTATATGAGATGAATCGGGAAATGGAATTGCAGACAGAATCATCAATATTATTGAGCGCATGGTTCGTGGTGAACGTTTGGGCAAGAGAAAATTGGTGTGCATTTTCACGGCTGTATTCATGCCTCGCGCGTCAATATTAATTTTTGACGATTCACCCTGGTCGCTTTTAGACTGCAACTTGCTCACGAATCGACCTGAACGGCGGTTATGCATTTCAGACAACGATATACGCACACAACTTCCGGATAGTTTCATATGATTGTTCAAGTTTATCATTATGTCAGACAAAATGTGACAAGAATGAAAGGAGAAAGCGTCACCATGACAGACATTTTCATGATTAAAAAGCGTTATGTCATCCTTGCTCTTTCCTAAGTTTTAAATTTCCGATCGTTTTCGGACTTGTGTACCCCAAATCATCTACCAGAGCTGACATCTCTAAGCTCCCTTTATTTCCACAATTAGGAACCATTATTTTAGCATGCTGTAGCGATTGTAATTCTGCGCACAGAAATCCACTTCGTAAACTTGGTCTCAATCGCATAGTCAGTTTTCAAACACCCGAAGGAGTCTTCTTTAACACATAGTTGTGTACGATTCTTCGATGTATGCATCTCGTAAGCGCGCTCCTCCAACACAGCCTGACAGCGGCATTGTTGTGAATTGCGCTCAAGATTTCAGGCGAGATGAATCGGCGCAGTCGTCGTTTTGTGGATGGGCTACTTAGACCCACGAAACCCCCAAATGCCTCTTTTCAAGTTTATCCAATTGTAAATCCCTTCCACCAGTGCGTAGGCAAAAGCCTTCAATACCTACAAGAATGGTGGCGTATCGTAATTCGGTCATTCCTTATTTGTCCCGATTTTTAGTTTTGGTCCTCGTGACCTCAATGAAGCGCCTTCAATTATTATTATTATTAATGATTGTATAGAGGGAAAGAGAGGGTAACGGAGAATACGCATGGAATAATAAGCTAAGTGGCGATGACTACGGGTCTCTTCGATATTATCCACTTGAAAACAGGATAATGTTTAAAAGCCTGTAGAGGTTTAGACAGTCTGAACATTATAGCCCAGGTAAAATCACGGGTTAGTAAAACAGGCATGGACAAAGGTCATGACGCGGCTTGAGCTGATTCCATGTCGCCTGAAATTGAGAAAAATAAACACAGCCGACGGTATCCTCGCGATCATTGCAAAATTACCGATTGTTGTATAAAACCGCCGAGGAATTTTGATTTTGAGCAAGTGAAGCGATAGCCGCCGGCTATATATATTATATATATATATATATAAATATATTATATATATATATTTAAAAAAAATATATATATATGTTATGGAGACTCATTTTGATGTATTAGTGAGAAGGCCATTCTCTAAAGACCACTCAATTACGTTAGTGATGGTCTGGTTGGAATCGTCATTCGTCTTGCCGGGATGCCATAGAATCAGGTCATCCGTGTAATTGATGAGTTCAACGCTATTGGGATACCGAAGTTTAGACGCGTGATAATTAAATAGTCGTGTGGCACACCCTGGTATTTGGCGTGGAAAAAGAGGCTTTGTTTCGTTTCCGACTCAAACGTCGTGAGACCATTGAGATAAAGCATGTTGAAGCCAGCTGATTGAACAGACCTCAATCGCGGAGGTTGCTGCTGAAGAGAATAATTAACGAATTGAGATGTCCTAGAAGAAATCACGCCGACGTCTAGATATGCAGCCTCACAAAGAATTTGGCGACGGAGGATTTGTTGGCAGGCACAAAAGCACCGGGATTTTGTCGAGCCGATGTGAGGCACGGCATAATGACTGGCAGCTTGGAATAAACAGGCACCAAGGCCAATGGAACTAAATTCCTGACACGAGAGATGAATTTCGGATAATCATTGCAAATCTCCGGGTTTTATAGACCTAATCAATACATCTTCAAACGGTCATTAAGCCCTTTTGATTTCTCGATAGCTGCCCAAGTGGAACTGCAATTCCATACACGCCCCCCGTCGATTGATTTAGACAGTGAAAGACCGGTTGGCGACAAGCGAGAAGTGCGTGTTACACGAAAGTCAAAGATAGCTGTTGTTGTTGCATGAAATTTCCTATGCGAATTTGGATTACGCGAAAGCGTTGGCTGCAGCAATGGCTGGTTCTGGAGACTGTGGGAACCCAGGCGCTGATTTTTCGGCTTGTCACCTCGACAGCAACTTTGGTTATCCCTCCCACATGGTTTGTGGTAAACGAACAACGATTAAAAGCAGCGAAGGTAGGGGATGCCGTAACAATCTCCATCTTTTTTATAGCGCTTGCTAATCGCACCAAGTCCTCCTCCTGCCCGCCATCTTGTTTTCGTTGGATTAAATATAGACGGCGGGGTGGGGGTGCTCGTGTTGTAGACCAGTGGTACCTAATTGTTAAGATTGATGCAAAGTGCATTCTTATAACTGTCTAGACTGATTAATGCCTTGTTTTTTGTTAAATGGTCTTTGAGACAAAGATGTTAACGTCTTCTTTAAAGGATCAAACAGTTGCCGGATCTACATTATTTTTATGGAATGAGAAAGCACGAATTAATGCGCCACGGAAATGCCAAATCCGTTAACATTGGCGCAATAAAACACACGGAAAGCAGTTTCGGTGCAAAGTTGTGGAAAACGGCTTGGAAAATCTGACGATTGACCTGACTGCTCACGGATACGCCTCCACATCAGGAAGGCCACGATGACCGTTAGCTAGGAGTGGAGGTTACTTCGCGTCGCTGTTGGGGTGTCACTCTACTTGTTTGTGTGGCCATCTCCTACTTCCTTGACGACTCTTGAGTGTCCATTGTACAGGTGGCGTCTCCAGCGCACAACCCAAGGAGGCGGAAGTGTTTGATGGAACAGCCAGATGGAACTGGTAGGTTGGAATAAACAGGCACCAAGGCCAAGGGAACTAAATTGCTGACACGAGAGATGTATTTCGGATTGGGTCATTCAATGGCCCCAATTACCCGCATGCAACACTTTATGTCTGTTGATGGTTTAATTTGCTGTTGTCGCATCTACCTCGTTGTCATTAACTGTATACGTGTAGATTTATTCTTGTCGCCAATTTTAATGCTGAATGTTTTTCCCGTCGGGTTTATTACAGTTAGGGGCTATCGCGTAAGCAATCTACAACGACTGCCCTCAGTTACTATACTACGGAAGTGGTCTACAGATCAACAGATTTGTACAACATACTTTCCCCGGTGGGATACCCTTCAATCAGCTGCTTTTTTAATCATGGCGCTGACTTTCTCAAACACGTATTCGTCAATATAAAAGCGTCCTCGGCGTGAACGTGAACCCACAGCCGCGCTAATCCATGACTCGGACACCATTGAGATGTTATCAGACGCCAAGGCACCGCTATGATGCTGCATCTATCCTTGCGTTGCCCACCTGTAGACACTATACCATCCCGCCTAAACTGCTGTTTTGTGCTACCAGCACTAGAACGAGTCACATAGTAAAGGCCTACTTTCTTACAAACGCCCAGTGACTTGCGCCCCAGAGTCAACAGTTTAGGTCTCGCGTGGGCGTGGACGTTAGCGTCTCAACGAGGACATGCGGATGGCGTGTAGCCACCAGCATCCTGCACTACGCCCCTGCAGGCACCATATGGGTGCTCTGGGGATGCTGGAAATGAGGGCGGTGTGTGCACTGGAATGACCGAATCGGCTAATGTTGGGCAGAATGTGCCGGCGTTCCAAAAGTAACGGTTCCTATTGCTCAATTATGATCACCAAAATCGAAAATTCTACCCGGTTATTGCTCCTACCTTCTCGAGATACTGGGTTCTTCGATAAAGCTATCCCTTGACAAGTTCACGAAAGTTTGCATCCTAGAGCATCCAATAGACTTTGCAACACCAACATAGCACTGCTGTCCATTCTTCTTTAGTGTAAATTCAATGCATTGGGCACCTCCGTCTCATGTCAGAGGTCATTATAGCCTTCGTGATTTGAGAGTAAATTCCTGAGCAGCTTGTCCATTCCTGGCGAACCACAACACTTGTATAAAGGGATATCGCGGTTTAATAACGCTTATGTCTCTCTGAAAGTGCATATTGGCATTTACCTGTGTGGCCAAACGCTATCAAAGTCGCATGTCACGCAATGTACGCAAAACGAGGTCCCTGTTCAGCAGTCGCGGCGGAGAATCTAATTACTGCGTGGATGCCATAAAGGTAATTCAATGTGTTTGCGTTTTTCATGTCTCTGGGGGCCAACGTGTACGGTATTAAGACGCGCAGCAACTAACCGTCTAGAGTCGGTATGGACATCGAAACCGATTTTTTTTTAACTTTGACTGGGTTATATTCCATGTTAAGGAGGTTGATTCGTCAGACGGACTGATAAAACTCCAAACATTGTTATTAGGCTGGATCATTCGATGGTCGCTAGATCATTTGTACGACCAGAGAATGGTCCGGTGTCGTGGAGGATTCGCAGTGAAGGAGTCTTGGGAATAAGGTGCAGGTAGCGTCTATTGCACCACACTGAATTTTGTCGAAGGGACATGAAACGAAACAACTTCCGAAAATCTGAATTATATCTGAAGTTTGCCACAATTGAACTCAATCGGGGAGACGAATGTGCTGGTTTATCCGGAATGCTGCAGATTACATTTACATCTTTCTGACGCAAATAATTATAGTTAATTCAACTTACATTTCCCAATTTTATTCCTGCTATAACGCTTGCTCCCTAAATGAGCCCTTTCCGATGTTAACTTGTATTTCATTGCATTTGTATCGAGTCTCCCAGCTGTTTTTATTACTAATCGATTGACTTAGATTCATATCTCATTCTCATTGACTCACACACCTTGGGAGGTAATGGCTGACTGGGAATGCAACAATCACTCCGGT
Source organism: Proteocephalus fallax (assembly GCA_028672205.1). Lineage (NCBI taxonomy): Eukaryota > Metazoa > Platyhelminthes > Cestoda > Proteocephalidea > Proteocephalidae > Proteocephalus > Proteocephalus fallax. The sequence goes on along the minus strand of JAPUBX010003992.1, from coordinate 47,697 downwards.
GTTTATGATTTTCTTACGTACTTCCAGTTGGGGGATTCTGACTTCAGAAATGCTAAATCTTCGCTGGGGGTTGTAATAGTAAACGTAGAATTCGGGCAAGTCCAAGGCAGCCACGAGGAACACTACTTTCAGCGTTAAAGGTTACAACAAACAAAAATGATACCAAAAGTTTCGATTTGACATACCAGGTGTAGAATAAGTGTACGGGAATAAACGAAATAACGACGAGGTAAATTTACAAGAAAGGCAAATTAAACCCCCGAAATATACAAAGATGCATAGATATATGGTAACGAATGTGCATGAATAGTGATGTTAATGGGCTTTGGGTAAAAACGGGACGGGTTTTCATAACGGGAAACCTTCGATGCTGGGAAACGGTGGAAGCTGCTCGAGTATTGTCGACTGTGGGCGAAGGAAGCGGTGTCCTTCTGTGATTGGATACATCGACCAACGTCTGGTTAGTTTCCATGGATGCATAATTAAATGCGTCATCAATAATTTTATGGCCATTAATATCCTAGACAAGTATACTTTATATCCAGGCACCTCTAGAGTTTTCGTAATCAATTGCCCTCCCCAGTTTGCAGGGATTAAAGTGGTACAGCAGGATCCTTTTCAAATAAAACCCAAGTTTTGGATGGAAAATCATGATATTTTTAATGTATGAATGATACATGATACATTGCAAGTGTCAACCGTCTGTACGCTTGCCGCTGTTGATTATTTTCGGTGACATTTCGGCATAGTTTGAGCTCAATGACCCAATGGCACCACCGGATCGAAATGCGCCCCAAACGAGAGGAATTAAAAGACACCTCAGCATATTGCGTGGGTTTTCGAATGCCCAAATACGGATATTTTGATTTTTTGCCGTTATAAATGAGCTTCGTCTGAGAAGATAGTTTTTTAAGCAAAACCGTGCGATTCTTTTCACTAAAGCAAGATGGACACCAAAGACAGGGAAATTTCCACGAGATTTACACAACTCCGCCGGACAACTAGTAAGGTGGTGTTGAATGATGGTATCGTGAATGGAGATCACGGGTAGGGTATTAGAAAACCTTTTTTTTTTAAAGAAAGTGTTGAAAGACCAGAGAATTTGTGGCCTTGGAATATAACGGCAACAGTATACAATGAAGGGAATTGTGTGGTTTGAGTTTGCTCCGAGTTTCATCAATTGTCTTGCTGGTATGCCATAGAATAAGGTTATCTGTGTAGTTGATGAGTTCAACGCCATTGGGGGACCGAAGGTTAGACGTGTAATAGTTGAACAGGAATGAAGATAGCACTGCGCCTTGTAGCACAACACAGTAGCTGGTCTAGGAGGATGAGGCAGTCGGTTGGGAAAATAATTGGTACCCTCTACACGCACAGCATAAGGGCCACCATCAAAAACGCCACTCACGCAGGTAATTTCAACAGTAATTAGATCGGGAGCGATCAGGAATACTCAAATTCCTCTTTGGAACCGTTAGTTCGGCAATCAAATTGTACTATCTTTGCACAAATCCAAGTGATTGATTACATTGAGGGGGTGGGATGTGTATGTTAATGGTCGTGAGGACACGCTTTAGCCAATATTATAACTTATAGATGAAGGTTCTAGAACAAATAATGTGAAATTAAATGACGAACCTAGGCGTATAGACCTTCAGGTCTGGTCGAAGTGTTTAGAAAACCGAATTTTGGTCGGTTTGTCTGAAGGAATTTGTATCCCAGTTAATCGAAACCGTTTAGGGCGTTTGGATTTAAATTAATGAGATATGCATTTCAATCAATCGATTGATTATTAAAATGTTGCTCGGTGCGTATAAGAGGGGAAAATAACCCATTTAAAAGCGATTTATGGTGAGAATAAATTGGAGAAATATAGGGGGAACATACAATAATTATAATGATTCAGAAATAATCGACAATTATAATAATCCCATGGGTGGTGTGGGATTGAAATGTCTGCGTTAAGGAAGTGCAGCCAGGCGGCCCCAAGATCTGGCTTCAACTAATCCTACGAAAACAAGGTAAATCATGAACCGAAAAACAAAGATGCCGACATTCAACGTAAACTCCATGACAACCGAATACCTGGGCGTTAGTTTCTGCTGAGCAACATTCTAAATTCCCCCAAGAAAGCAGTGAATACCGTATCCATGTCACGTGTTGATGCCTCAAATGAATACCTCAGTTATAGCTGTGTGAAATCTCCACGTAAAATGCCTGTACTCAATTAAGAAACCAAACTTGTTCCTTAGCGGCTGTGCGAACCCGTGCATTGGCTGCGTGGACCCCATAGATTTATCATCCCAAATTTGACTCAAATATTTCTGATTCGTAGAACATCTACCCCTGAAAAGGTTTTCAACTTAAATAATCTCGAGCCTACTGCAAGATTGATTCTGCTTTCCCCAACTATTTTTTTCTCCTGATTCTCGGGAATATTCTCTAGGTGATGGCGTCCCCAGTTCCACCGGAGATGTGGATGTGACCGCTGCATAGCTCGACTGTCAACTAACACAGGGTCAAGCTTGGCAATCCGACCGGTTAAATTCCGGTTGATACCGTTGGTTTCCGCCGCTATTCACGGCTTATTCCAGTAGGTAGTTCGGTGGTGTAGTGCTTGGAATCCTCGCTCAGTTGTTGAAGGACCCGGATTCGAATCCCAGGTAAGCCGCCTCGGGTGGTACTGTAAACATATTGTACATATATTCCCGAGAAAATTAATAGCAAAGCCCCGTGTATCCTCTTGTAGGAGATGGCAGCCAAATTTGGAGTTTCGATTGGTCTGGCAGTCGAGCAGAGTGAAGTGCTGAACGCTAAAGCAACGGGTTCCTATGCTGGCCGAGTCACGTTCATGAAAGCAATTTTTTCCCAAAAATAACGGTACAATAATATTATTTCAACGAAAAACCTCTAATTGGTGACTTTTTGTGTACTGTGCAGTAGTGAAGACCGCTATATTTAAAAATAATGCGTCTTTTGGGTTCTATGTCAAAACCTGCACTAAGGTCCCGCTGAAGTTGAGAATCAACGAAAAACGTACTGATAACGCTCAACCAAGCTCTGTCGTTGGAAGCGGTGTACCTCGCTCTTAAAGAGGAGTACGTGACTCCCATATGAAGGTGTTTGGGGAGCAGTTATTTCCCTTCAATTGCCCCGCGTTCGATATCAGCTCTTCCAAAATGCCCACCCATGCCGCGTTTAATTCGTGCACAAACACGTGTAAAGAAGCAGCTGATTTCCTTACTGACGGGCCCATTGGTCATGCAACCCCATGACAGGTGGCGGGCAAACAGTTACGTCACACTCGCATCCAATTGGTCGCCCATATTGGCTCAATGTTTTCATTGGCCCCTCGGTCAACCTACTGCATAAAAGAGTAAATTCATTAGCATAACACTCGGATTTTTGATTCTACCGCCCAGAATTGATTAAAATACACGTGCCGTTCCGTATGTATGGTTAGTTAATGGCAGTATTGTAAGGAGAGATAATAACATACTTGACAGTAACTTCTCCGAATGAGATCAAAAGTGAGCTAAATAAATTATTACCGAGTTCTAGAGGGTAATTGCTAAACTTTAATGGCCGGTTTCCAGTCAGTGCGTGCAAATCACGTAGATCACGTGCTACTTCGACAGACAGTGGCGATAATTGCAGGGGGTGTATTGACGCATTTAAAACAAGGGATTACGGAAGGAAGAGGGGGGAGATGTAACGGAAACCAACAAGTTGTGTAAGCAGAAACGATTCAGAAAGAATCTACACTCGTTTTGTTTGAATACTTCTTCCACACTCTTCTGGTTGGTGCAGTTCCGTCCTCCTCGGGGTCATAACATGACGCCATAATGATGTTGTGTGTCTGACTCGGAACAGAGGAGAATATGTCGAGAAATTAATTAACGTCAGAGGTCGAATTAACTAAACAGGTCGCAAAACAAATGACAATGTTCGAGAAGGAATTTGCATCGGTAAAATAATAGTTGATCTTCTCCCGACTGTGTTAATTGCGGTAACTGTTTTCCGAAAATGAGTCACCGTTGTGATGCTACGTTTGCGTATGCTAATCTGAAATCCAGTGTCATTCACAAATCCACCACCTCCAAGTAGATTTACAGTAGGTATTAAGGGTTTTCTAAATGCTCCAAACTATATTTTTTAATATGCACAACGTTGCACATAGATACAAGTGAGTTGAGATATGTTTGTTTTAATCAGTCATCAATGTTATGCTGCGCCGGTGAAATCAAAATGTGATGCATTTATCTCCCATAATTAGCGCTAACCTTTTATTTATGGAAGCCTGATTCGTAGAATTTGAAATATTTACAAACGCGCAATTTTTTAATTACGCGTCGAATTGTCTTTTGATATATTGATACATTTAGAGGCGCACATAATGTAATTAGTACTTTAGTATACGTTTTTCGCCTGGAATTTACGCAACCAAGTAATTAATCTACCCGTCTTGGTGTAAGTAGGCCGTGCTGTCAAATGATTTAAAAGCAATGATCGTGGTTCAATGAAATGGCTTTAGTTTGCAACAGACAATTTCAAGGATTCCATGTGCAGGATTGATTGACAGAGTGGTGGTGACGGTCCATTGTGTGATTCGATAAATAATTCTGAAACGTGACGCACAGCGTTACACGATTTAAGGAATTGTTGTCGAACAGGAAATTCACCGAGAGAACCATTTCAGATTTTATAGACATTCCAGGGTACCCATATTACCACCAATGAGGTACCAATATGAGAAATCATAAGAAAGCGCAGAATACGTTTTTAAACATTTGCTGTATTTCGGCAGTGGCAAGAATCCGAAATTCGCGCGAAATTCGATCAATTTAAATTGAATTTTGCGTTGAAAAAAACTGTTATAATGCACAAAAACAAAATGAACCCACTAAAAATGCGAAGCAGGGAAATTTGGGAGAAATATGGTGATGGTGCTAGCAAAATGGCCTCCACCAGCAACTATGGCATCCCAGTGTGGCTCCTGACACATCTTCGTGGAACTGGAGACCCCGCGAACTGGATGCTTCATGTGGGTCGTGGATTAAAGCAGATGTCGGGACCCCGGGCACAAACTTGTTAGTCCCAAGATGCCCTGAGTCACACAGAGACTCTGTCCAGCCGTTCTTATTGCCAATACTACTTCTACCATGGATACCTCAGTCAATGATCAGCTAACAGATTCGTCGGTTTACGACATCTTTTTCTATTCCACGCAAAGCAATTGAAAACTTGGTCATGCATGGTTATTTTACGACCTATTGTGGCTCACGGTTCCCGAAGTATTCATTGTCGATTTATTTTGCTGAATACATGAGCATGAGAGTTGATTTAATGCTGTAGAGGCATGGAATAGAGCTTTTTGATAAACATGTTACAAACCTGCTTGGCTGTTGAAATTAAACTAATCATAGGTGAATACCCATGGACCGACTCGTTCCTATTCCCAATTAGAGTGTTCCGCAGCCTGGAGTCATCTTCAAGTTACATTTACATGGCGATCACCTCTACAAAGCCTCGGAGGGGAGTTGTCAGTTTGTGTGGGTATCGAAAATACGACCGTGTGATTAGATCACTATAAGTCGCCAATTTTTACAACCGTTCTGTCATTTGTGCAAAGACATTCCGAAATGCCTACAATCAGCCTCGAGGAAGTATACAAGGGCTGGTTGGTGGTTCACGTGACTCGACACTTCTCATCTCGTGCGCATTCGACATCCACCCACGCGTTCATTCGGTATTTTGTTACCCCCACACACAGATTGTCTCAGAATCACTGCCTTCTTTGACATTTTTTCATCGACAGTAGCGGTTTCGCATAAATCTCTTTAACAAATGAATACCGTGGCGGCTGTTGTAAAACATTTCAGATATTATCTGTCTGATAAGAGGGATAAGGTTATTGATTCGTGGATTGAAGCCTAGAAGTGGTACCCCCTAAGTACATCCAAATCGTTTCTAAATATGGAGCGAGAGGGATTTGTAGGGGTTGGGAAGGGAAAAGGGAGGGTTAGAAAGAGATTTGTAGAGGAAGGAGTGAGATTGAATTGAGGCCGTCTAAGATGACGGGAGTAGTATGGGGACTGGGTCAAGCAGAGGCGTATAGAGACTGGGTAAAATAGATTGAGTGAGAGCGGAAGAGAGCTATGGAGAGGGAGGTACAGCGTGAGTCTGTGTGGGACGTATAGATGGGGAGAGAACGAGATAAAGTGAGATGGGATGGAGGGAGGGATAAAGATGTAACGAGATGTGTGTTGGGAGACAGGGTGAGATTGAGGGATGGGCTAGGTGTGGGAGTGATGTATATGGAGTAAGGCAGAAAGCGGGAGATCAAGATAGATAGAGAGCAAAGAAAATGTAATTTGTTTGAAAACATAATCCTCTAATATTAACAAGGCTTGATAATGGTAACGATTAACTAATAAAGTTATTGACAAAAACGTCTTACACTGTGGCGTCTATGGATTGCTTGCAACATATACTACTTCACTTGATCTGCCAATGTTTTGCAAGAATCTAATGCATTGCATCTACTTATAGTTGATGTGTTAGAGTATGCGCTTATTTTAGGCATTTCGTCAACAAAACTTTTCTTTTCCGGGCGGCATGACATTCTAGAATCATACAAGGGTATTAATTAATAAAATGGTGTAATCTCGCTAACGTGAGATGATATTGAATAGTTACAAAAAGAAATAAAATAAAGAAGAGTTTTCTTGGGGAAATATCACCTTCTTTGACCAAGATAATCCGAATATGAACCTCGAATTTTCTGGAAAACATATGTAATTAACCGTGTGCTCGTGATTCAACCCCTGACCCTTACGATCTGATAACCTAAAGATTCTCCATCCACACCCCTATTGCCCATGCCCTTTGTGTGACAGAGGTAAATAAATGCAGTCTGTATACCCGTTCCGAAAAGTACTTTTGTGTCGACGGTAGCTGGGAAGCCACAGTCGCGAAGACACCTAACAAATTGTTAACTGTTTTTTCGGTAGCCGAATTGCCACACCCGAACATTAACGCCCAATGGACACCCCATGTGATCTTAACTAGGCTGGCTTGTTGCGTTGCATTATAATATTACACAAATGGCCGCCAATCGACACAACAATGGCCGCTGTCCAGGATGTCTTCGCCATCACGACCGTTTTGAAGGTTGGATGCAGGATCCATGGAGACTCGAGAGGTGGGGAAATACAGGCGCGAGACGGGTTTCGTTGTCTGCGGGGGCGCACGTTTCAAGCCTCTCGGAGGCCACAAAATAAAGGCCGGTAGTAGCGGCGTGCTGCTGCTGCTGCGATCCAACGATTTGGGGGAGGCTGTCGGATGTTGGCGGAGACCGGATTAAGCATCATCCACGATTTAATGACCAACCCGGGTTTCACAAGTTTCTCTTGTGAGCTGGTGAAGTGTGGGATGATGTAGCAGCGGACACGTCCACCTCCGCTTTGGGTACATTGCATGGGGTGATGGACATCGGTGCAATATTCCCAAGAACCTTCCTCGTGAACCGACTCATCCTCTAGCAGGAGATAGCAGCAGAAGACAACGAAGACGACGACTGGATTTAACAGGCGCGCTACCTTCCACAAACGATGTGCGGCAAATCATGTGAGCTTGTGTGAATGTAATGATGTTACAAATCTGAAATGCACCTTATTTTGCCACAACCTATAATGGATTATCTAGTTATAGAATAATTCAGACTGAGAGGCTATGCATTTTGTCGCTGGTAGCATCTCCGAGACACTGGAGTGTTGTTGAGCTCAATCTGCAGTTCTCGCGACCCTTAGTGCCTCAGATACTTTGCAACACCTGCCGCGCCTAGTCCTACGCCAAGATCTTCAGCGCCTTGTGGTTTATGGGCCCACCGCTTCAGGGACAATCCAGACTCCCTCGAATACTCCGCAACATCAGCATTCAAAATGGTCGCCGTCAACGCGGATATAGACAGCTTAGACCTCCGTCTGTCTATGGGGTGCGCCACTGGAACCAGAATTGCACCTCCGTCTCCTCTGGCCTCACCTCCGATCGCATCCATCTGGGTCAAAACCGGAACCGCGCCAAGCTGTCTCTCCTCTGCAACACAGTCGTCTTTTGGGATTACCGAGCAGGTGTACGTCTGCCTTTGGAGATTCACATGCGCCGTCCACTTCCACGCAAATGGACACACCAGACTGTTGGCCTAACCCCAATATAAACAGAGAATAGCCCGTATCATAGCACAATTCCGCCATCCATGTTGCTGCACGCAAAGAACTGTGGTCTCAGCGATGCTGGGTGCTTTTATCCCCGCATTCACAAGCATAGCCCGCATTAAAAATAACAACAAACACAGCAAATAACAAGCCACCGTTACGGCGCTTCTTTTGTTAAAAAAACGATTAACGTATCCGTACATAAAGCCATAGCGAGCACAGCGAAGCGACCTGCGCCAGTCTCTGGAGAGAGAGAAAGAGAGATAAGACGCGGTCAAGAGGGATCAATCTAATGGACGCTGGTTAGGTAGGGCCATTTGAAAGGTAATCACAGAGTTGGCAAACGAGTAAAGCAGTGGCTTTATGAAAATAGGTAGGGTGGGAAGCATTTGGGTGTAGGGAGGGGGGGGGAATCTGTAGTTTAGGTAGGAAGAATTGTGGGAAAGTGGGGGGGGGGTTGTGGAAGAAAGTTTTCTTTAAAGTGAAAGCACTGGGTTTGGCGAACCTAACCGTCTACGTCAGCTGGAGTCTAAAAAACATGATACAAAATGAATGTCTCAGTTTAAAAAAACGACCCGTTATCAGCACTGTTGCGCATTATCGAAAGATTGCAACATTTGGCTTGAAGGTGACAGCATACTCCAACCCATCCAGGCTACCCGGTACTACCAAGAAATGGGAGTGATACCGGCAAGTTGAAGAGTCTTGGGGGACCCCAGATGGCTCCTTTTGTGGGCTCGCCCAGAGAGGGTCGAGGCGTCGATCTCCACCTAGAGGATGAGCCGGCTTCATGGATGTTTCTTGGGAATATTATAACGATGACGGAGTCTCTAGTGTCATGCAGCCTATCCATGACTTGGCCAACGCAAGGATACAAACGGTTTACGCTACCCAGCCTCCTACTGGTCGCTGGATTACAGGCGTACGCCGCTGTGCCCGGCTTATTTTGGTGGCCTCTCGTGAACAGGGTGGCGATGTGGACCTCTACACCATCGGGCCATCAACCCACACACAGCGACCATCTTCCCGGTAGCTAGTAACGATTGAATTAAGAAAACGGGCCTCACATTTGCGGCGTTGGGGAAAGGCGATTCCGGGGGACCCAGGCATCGCACAAACTCCGGCATGCTGTTCACGGAGCCCCGATGAACTCCGAAGGCGCCGTACTCCCACGAAGCGATGGATCCCAGCGTCGCCGAGGAGGAATACAGGTCGTCGCCGCCGCCGCCTGCCGCGACTCCGAGGGGCTGCGTTTGGGCAGGCGGGTGAGAGGTGGAGGCGGCGGGGTTGATGTCGGCGGGAGTGGCGGCGGCGGCGGCTTCGTCGTGGCGTTCCTTCCGGTGGTAGGGTGGGGGCTCGGCGATGTCAGCGTCCCGGATTATGCAGTACATGCCACGCTTTGCCGCATCGTCGTAGGCCGGAAGGCAGGGCACGCCGCGGAAGACTCGTGGCTGGCTGGAACGGGACAATGCGTAGGCAAGGTGTAGTGTAGGGGTTAGCATTCTCACGCTGTTCGTGATTGACCCCGCCTCCGACGCCCCGGTCAGGCTACCAAAAATAGGGCAGACGCAACGGCGTACGCCTGTAATCCAGTGAAGACGAGACTGCCAACCGGGCACCCATGCAGGTACTAGCCCGGGTCAAGTTAGCTTAACTTCGGTTATCGGTCGAGAACCGGTTCCTTCGCAGTGGTATGGCCGCTGACCCCTGACGCAGGCATTTGTCGTGCTTTCCGTGACCTCAGCCAGAAACGGTGGGAACGGGCGACGGGTGGATTATGAATGGCTGGTTTGCGTGGAAAGTTGTTGAGGATAAACCGGCTTCATGGGAGTTGCCATGAAGATTTTCGGGAATATTTTAACAGGGCACGTCCCAGTTGCGCCTGACGTGGAAATCGAACCCAGGAAACTCGTCACCAGAGTGAGGATGCTAGCCGCGGCATCATCGGGCGGTGGCGGAGATGACGAAGTTAAAGGATGCTGGTAGCGAAGGATGCGACGCTCACACCATGGATTCCCAGCCGGTCACTCACGTGAGTTCTAACGCGGTCCAACTTAGCTCGGGCGACAACCTGCTCAAACCGTAGCATCAACGGCATTATTAACCCTCAGAGAAAACTGCTCTCCATCGTTTCCAGTGTTCTGGCTTTTGGAAATAGTTTCGTTTTCTAGTGGCTTATCTCTGCGCCCTCTCTGTTCACACGCATAGCAGGCGACCACTTCCCCCAATCTAGTGCCTCTCCGCATACACCTGTTCGATGAATGCCCAAGAACGGCGCTTCGTTTCAAGGTTTAGTTGCCCCCGGAACAGGTGAAAAAGCAGCCCTGTCCTCGTGACCTAGCTAGAGCCATCGTGGGGGTTCCGTACTTGTCTACTGGGTGAAAGATAAAATGGAGACTAGACCGTCAAACGAAATATTGTTTGCTAAACATCCACGCCCCGGTGGGACCATTGACATCACGCACGTGATGCGTAGTTGACGTCGCCACAGCCTCACCACGCCAGAGGGGAGTCTGATGGATGGGCGGAGGAGCAAAGCACCGCAACAGGTACACACACACACACACGTCATTGAACGGTGGACTTCTGTGTAAGACGGTGGGTTAAGAAGAGGCTGATTTTGCGAGAGCACAGAAACCACCATTCTGCGCAAATTAGAGATGGGTTGTGACCCGATGGTGTACCGGTGGTGAGAGGCCTGGGTTAAACCCAATGCTGGGGCCACGGAAATAGGGTGGGCGTAGAGACGTGCGCCCGTAATTCAGCGCTGTGTGGCGTAAAGCGGAGGCTGCCTCCAATGGGATTCGATAAACACCCCGAGTGTCACTGGGGATGCCAGCTGTAGGATAGTCAGAAGAATCTCTATGGGATTGTCACCCAAGAAGACGGCTCATCTGGCAGGAGGAGAGATAGTGGCTCGAAAAAGAATGAATTGTGTGCATGATGCTGAATGTCAGTGGCGTGTGTGCGTGGCGAACAGGCTGAAAAGAGCGTGGGTGCCGTCCTGCCAGATAAACACGATTACCGGCGGCGCCACGAAAAACGTTTGACACCCCTCCGCCAAAGGGAATAGATGGGATTTTATCTGGTTGGTTCACGAAGCGTCAGTCAGTTTGGCCATCGCAAGGTTCAATTGCTCTTGGACCACCACCACCAGCAAAGGGAATGATTTTTTTTCAATTCCCACTTCAGTGAAATTAGAGCTCGATTGAAGCATGTCAGGCGTGTGTTCGTGGCAATCAATGTACGTGGCATAGTTAGCAAGACTTCATAGCCTACTATTAGATTCAAGAATTGATTTGTCGCACTTCTGACCCGGCTATTAAATGGATAGACCATGCAAGTGCATTTTCCAGTGCATTATTTATGCATGCAATCACAAGACACAACCATCAATTGCCATTTTACTAGTTGTTCCCTTTTCATTGCTCGTACACCAGACGACTTCACCTACATTTCACCTTCTCCATTCGAGCCTGTCTCAGTTTAAACCTCTTCAGCCAATACGAAGGCTGTGCCGTTTATGGCAATTTGGGTGGGATAATTCGTTGGTGAAACACAAAATCAGAGACTAATTTCATTCAGTAAAAGCGGTTTCCGGCGCGGTAGTGGCTTAGTCGTTTTCGCTAACGAAAACGTTGCCCTAACCCCCAAGATTTCTGCAAAACGATGACATTTTCGCACAAACCTCAGGCTAGGCAGACGTGTCTCTTCCCGCTTTTCCGTATCCCTTTACAGCATTCCTTCCTGCCAAGCTCCCCATGGCAGAATCGGAGAAGGGGCAGCGGCCTCGAATTGACTATCCAGTTGCCATATCGATCCAGGCACGCACTACTACGCTTCACGAGCCACCGGTTTTTCTCATCATTCAACCGAAGAACAGTGTGCTCGTGTGCTACTTTGGCTTTGTGTGCTCAGAGTAAACAAACGAGTGTGTGTGACACGGTGATTCAGGTATTTCAGGTGGTGGGAGAGGGTGGGGGTTTACTTGCGTGATTCTAGAAAGGACTAAGTTAACAAAGTACTACCTCGCGTTTTGTAAGAAACCCCATGCCAAAAAAATCCGACTGCTTGCAGAAAACCCAATCTGTGAATATGAGAGTCTAGGACAGACCACATCACCACCACCACCACTAAAAATCGAAATGGGGGTTAGTTCGATGGCCACTTGAACTGTCACTCTTTTTGCCGAATCAAACCAATGAGGAGGATGTCCCAGTTTCACGATTCTGATTGGTTCCATCGGTAGCACCGCTGATTTTCGAGACGTAAATGGACAAGTTACCAACGAACACATCCACTTCCCGCGAAGGAAAGGAAAGGAAATTACCGAGCAAGTTGTTTGCTCTACTTACTATGTCGGTTGGTATTCGGTGCTTGGGAGCCGGGAGGATGCGGTGGTCACGGCAACGCCGATACCGGTTGGTGTCGGTGCTACCGGGACCTCGTCAATGACCTGAAGGATCGTCCGAGGCGGGAAGGGGGTCGCGGAATTGTCGCCATGGAGGTGTGGCTGTGGGTGATGGGTTGAGAGGAGTGCCTCGGTGTCGTGGAAGGCCGCGTTGTCGCCGCCCTGTGGAGAAGTTCAAGAAGACGAGAAGTTAGAAGAACACAACAAGCGGCCTCGAGGAGAAACGCAAAAAGAGGGACCGTTTGCGCGGGTAGGTGGGAAAACTATTTAAGTTTTGTTTTTTTCTACATCGCAATCCTGATAGTGGATAAGCCATCTCTATGGATCTTTCCACGAAGAAGCTCAAAGGTATGCCGTAGAGGCAAGAGGTGTTTGCTATGAAGAATCTCGGGAATATGTTTATGGGTGGCGTTCCTAGTGGCCTAGTCTGGGATTTCAACCGAGGTCATTCACGAACAGAGCGATATTATGGGGGACCGTGTCATATCAAGACCAATCCTGGGAGTCCCCTTTAACTGAACGTTTTTCAAACAGCTCCCAGATCGTCTGAACGCCTTTTGGAATTTCAAAACACCCTATTTGATTTCAATCGAGGTCGTTGTGGTTGTAGAATCGATTTATTTCCAGATCAATCCGGAGACGTCACCTGTAAAAATATTCCCGAAATCCTTCATGGAAAACACCCATGAAGAAGTTGGTTTAGCCTCTAGTAGGAGACAGCCGCGCTAATTTGATTTCATTCGATTTCCGGCCAATGAAACCGGTTTATCCCCCAGGCGGGTGATAGTCGCGCGAAATTGAATATTTTGGGATTGTATTCACAACACGGTAACCAGGGTACACTGAAAATAAAGGCGGGCCGGGAATTTTTCGGAAGGGAGACTCCTAGACAAGGCCGTCAGTTACATTGATTGTTTAGAAAACAATGAACGCCAATGATGATTACCACAAGTTCACATAAACATCTAATTTAAATTAATCGGCACTAGTAGGTGCGCGCACGCACTCGCCCCATTGCGGGCAATACAAGACACACCCATCCAGGCAATTTTAAATTCCAAAAGGTCGGCTGCCTTGAGAAAGTACTTCAGGCTGTTAGGATTCCCTACCCTCGGAAAGAGCAGCACGTATTGTCCCACGGAGACTGAAACAACCACCCCCAACGTCATGACAACAACAACAACAAAGCCCGCCCTCGGCAATTGTTCCTGCATCTTATTCGAGGTCATGTGGAACCATTTTCAGTGAGTGGAGCGCAATAACCCTCGAAATTACCCTCTGTCGAAACTTTAACCTGCAGGCCATATAGGTTATTAGCGTCCAATCAGTTTCATTTCCACAGTCGCCTTGTACGCGCGGCACACGTTGGGGTCAACATGGCCCAATGGCGCAGCGGTCACCGTCCTCGCAACTGGCCACCGCGGATTCTTCGTTACAAATATCCATGAAACCGGTTGATCCTCAAGTAGGAGGTAGCCGTACAAATTTCAAAATCGGATATCGGTAGTGGTCGACTGCGGTCAATAGTTGGCATTGATTCGCGCAAAATGCGCCTCCGGTCGCAACCACGAGTCTATGGCAACAGGACAACGAAACACGAAGATGCACCTGCATCCTTCCGAATGGCCAAGTGAAGTAGGAGTCAAACTACTCGTCGACAGCGTCAGGAATGCGTTCCAGCAGCTGCGTACTAGCAAGTGGGGTTGAACAGGGAAAAGCTTCGCACCATCCTAATCTACGGCTGTGAAACCTGACCACTGCGCGTCACAGATACAAGGAGATTGGAAATATTCCATCCCTGGTGAGTGCGACGAATCCCTAAAGCGCACAGCTGCGAACACCGCTCCAACCACGAAATACGCCGTCGCAGTGCAGATACGGGAAGCTGTCAGCTTCGTCTTTGGAGAGGCTACCAGCCGCCTGCTTAATGGATGTCGTGGATCGTAGTCGCCCACGCGCGGCGATGGGAGGCTGTCAGGACAGAACAGATAGTCATGCAGTTCTGTTCCAGCGACGCATCCCGTAAACCTTCTGTAGCGCTAATCGCTACAAATCCTTCTATACCGCAATTGACTGCAGTGTTTGGTCACGTTTTAGGACGCCCAACCCCAGAGATGTCTGTCTTTCGCCGTCACCATGTCCAGGTTGGCGGTTCCAGAGCGACGGGCAAATGAAAAAACGTGGTCGGTACAGTCAAATCGGATTTGGATTGTTTGGGGGCGCCTATAGATTGCGCAAGTGGGACCAGAACAGGACCACACTTGACTCCGATCTGGTCTCCAATCGCACTGCATGGGCAGCTGCACTTCAAGACATCCTCGAAGCTGCCGTCTCATCTTCCGCGCAAAGCAATCAAGCACGCACTTGCACATCGATCGCCCCGTGTTTAGATCAATAAAACGAACTTCCACCGCTTACAGCGTCCACCGCACGGCTGGCGGCACGAGACGACGACGATGATGATGACGACAATACCGCGTGTGGCATCGGAGCTGCCTGGCTGCCAATCGAAACCTGATGTGCGGCCGAGCGGTGGTTCTGTTGGCGAGTCCGTCGACGGTCCGCGTGCGGGCGCAACTGTGGACCGCGCCGATTGGCCGGGGCGGGTGGGCCGCTCCGCTGACACAGGCCCATCAGCATCACCAGCACCAGCACCACGGAAAGCGCCGACATTCCGACGGAGAGGGAGACGAGAGGCTTCTGGGACAGGGACACCGTGGCTGCTCGACTCGCTTCCACGCTCTGTTCGAGCTGCCGGAGGGCGTAGACGGAACCGCTGAAGGCGGAGCGGGAAGCATTCGTTTTTACTAAGAGGGGCAGGGGGTGGAGGTGGAGAATGAATAATGACAACTAGGAATAGCTACGGGGTTGCGCCACAGTCAATGTAAACAATTATTAGATCTGCTAATCCCTGGTGATACGGGCGGAGGCCTACGGATGCATTTAAATTCAAACACGTGTGGCTATCACCTGTTAGAGGAGAAACAGGTTTCGTGGTAGTTGGGAATTCTTTAACTGGTGGCGTTCCAAGTAGTGGTCTGACCTGTGATTGGAACCCAGGTCTCTCATTAATAGAGCGAAAATGCTAACAGCTACACCATGACACAACCCGTCTACGGATATACCAACCAGATGAATGTGTGGCTGGTTCTACTGAAATACGCATTTATCGTGTCTACTGGGTCTTCCTCGGGGTGTTAAGTAGCCTGCCCTGGGCGTTTAGAATATGGAAAAACGCACCATAGACTAAGGTAATTATCAGGACAGACAAGTGACGCGCGGTTTGATGGATATGCTTTTTGTTGTGGAGGTTGTTGGATTTTTCGAACATTTTGCATAGATTTTACTGATTTTGAGACAATGTCACACTGGCCCAATTATTTTCCGAGTTACATCACTTTCCCCGATTGACAAAAATTGTGTAAAACGTTAAAAAGATCAAGGCATGCGCAATATGATTGGCACTTCTGACAATTGGGGGCTTGAAAGCGCAATTGCATTACATATCGAAAGGTGGTGGGAGGAGTAAATAATTGCTGATGCTGAGGCAGCCGACACTCCTTATTCCCAGCAATCGCAGCCTCGTGAAACCCGCGAAGCAGGCTAATCCTCTAGAGTCTAGAGGTTCTGTAACTGTGTGTCGCGAGAGATTCGCAGGTGTGTCGCGAGATTTTTGAACAATATTCAAAAATGCTGGGGTTTTTGAACTCCGACAGAGTCTAGACAGAGGAAGATGTAGACGCAGAAACGACGCGCACGATGACTAAACAGATCTGCAAATGACTTAACTTCGGACTTGGAGACTAGTGTGGGTATGCCGGGGGGACGACGCACAACTAAAAGTCGACGCTGACGAAAATTCGAGAAAACTCAATGCGTCAAACATAGCACGCAAACTCTGGATGTCTACGAATCACAGAGTGTCAGCTTAAAAAGGATTGGACACCCAAACACAGTCAATAATCAAATTTCAATTTGTGCGATTATGTCCCCCGTAGAGGGCCTCACCATAAAGTTTCTCTGGAATATGGTTGCAGATGGCGAACCCATGGCACACTGAGGTAGCGGTCAATAAATAGGAAAAAATTAAAACCCTGTGGTCCTCCCATGCAATGGGTTAAGCGGATGATTGGAGTATTCTTAAGGGAACCCTATGAGGAAGGTGTCAGAGGTAAAACCGGTGACCCGACTGGATATGATGAGTCATACTTTCTGAATTGGTTTGGTAAACTCCGAAATGGCTTGGAGACTCTTTTAAATGGTTTAAAGGTCACGTGGGTCAAACCGTGCAGCATTTGGTTGTAAGAAAAAATGCTGAGAAAATTTTAAAAAAACCAAGTATGATAAATAATATTTATATTAACGAATATTTCCAGGGACGCGGCTGAGGTTCCAATCTTGGAAAACCATGAGTTCGATCGCCAGGTTATGACACACAAAATAAGCTGGGAGCAGCGGAAGACGCCTGCAATCCAGCGACCTGGAAGAGGCTGGGTGGCAGAAACCGGGTTTATCATTCGGAGTTCCACGCCTGATCCCTACTTTGGCTGAGTCATGGATGATTCTGCGGTCACCTACACCTCTTCCGGTGGCATTAGAGACGCCGCCATCTGTATAATATTCCCAAGAAAAATCCATGAAGCCGGCTCATCCTCTAGCAGGATATAGTCGCATGAGCGTTGCTTTAAAGCGAGACAGTTACTAAATCAACGGATGGTGGGGATTTACATCTTCAAAGTTCTAAACTCTTGGCTAGCTCTTATCTGGTCTCACTCCGCGCACATATATGATCGCCTTGTGGAAGTAGTGAATGAAAACGGCAAAATTAACGTCTTCAATTTCCTGTATGGTCGTTGTTTGTTTGAAGTGTGTTGATAAAGAATGGTGCTTCGTTCGTAAACCAGACTGTGTGTGGGTTTGTTTGAGGTTCAACGAAGGTCTGGAGTGAATCAAGCGAAGAAAACACCAGGATGTTGAGCCACGACAATACAATAGATATATAAAGACGTGGGGAAGAATATATAAGACGTTCTATCTACGGCTGAGAATACTCATTTATCGTTATATCTTCGACACGTGCAAAAAATAAGTCTTGTTATACGTAAATAAAAGGTAAGCAATCGCCACCTTTTACGCACCCATCACGTCATTTAGATGCCAGGTTTGGTCAATGAACATGGACAGTACGATGGTAGGAACGCCCTTTCACATGGGATCATCGCAAATTGACTTGATTGAAGTCTCATGACAGCCGCGAGCTCGGCCCAGCCAGGAGTTATGTCGCGAACGACTCACCACCCCAAGATACGACAGCTCATCAAACAGCGATGCCACATCTACGATGGTTCGGTCTTAAAGGGCTCGTGGTTTCTCTGAAAAAAGCAGGCCGGGAATTCCGGTAGCCTGTCATCCTATCAGGCAGCGTGATTTTATTTTCCGTTCGGTCACGAAATAAGCTATCTGTCTCAAAAGAAGCGTCCTATCTGCTTTCTGTGTCCCGTCCATAATAATGGCGCAGACGCAAATTTTTATAGTTGTCTGGATTAACCAAGGCGAGGGCGATATCCTTTCTATTTCCCCAATAACGGCAGGATGTTGCATTTTCACAACGTCTCGTTTAATATCAATCGTAACCACCGACGCGAAACCATGACTGTAAGCTTCTGGATTATCTGGCCATCAGTAGGAATAGCAGTACTTGTGGGGTCATACTAATCCTCAATGACACGCTTTAAGCTACTTCCAGCTGTATAGAACAGCGATAGCTGGTAGGTACACACAAGAATCAGTAATGATGGGGCGTCTTCGACTATCTCCGTCGCATCAACAGATGATCCAATCAACCGCTTGTGAGAGATTGCCACGGTTTTGACACAGCGTCGCTCTGAGTACGTCTTCTTGCGGGCCCCACCTTTGTCCATTAGGCAAAACTGAATTGGTGACGCTCTATACCACATGTTAAGTTAAAAATACATTTGCGTGGACCTCTTAACGCAGACTCCAAAGACTGAATATGTAATGTGGAAAAACCAGACAGCGATTTCAACATGTTTGACTTTAAATAATCCAAAGGGAGCAACACGGGGTCATTGCGCTGCACCACGCGATAGTTACATTATACGACGAGTCAAATATCTTTGCACAAAAAGACGAAGATCAAAAACGAACGGATCACTAGAGAACGTGCATGACAACGCGCTCTAATTAAATAATTATTATGTTATTCATGAAATAAGGATATTGTGTGGATTGAACGAATCACACTAAATAATGGAAACACGTCACAGAAAAATTACTT
The DNA here is from genome assembly GCA_028672205.1 of Proteocephalus fallax. Taxonomy (NCBI): domain Eukaryota; kingdom Metazoa; phylum Platyhelminthes; class Cestoda; order Proteocephalidea; family Proteocephalidae; genus Proteocephalus; species Proteocephalus fallax. The sequence continues at coordinate 28,772 of JAPUBX010003992.1, read as the reverse complement.
AAAATACATAGAACACTGCATACTTGACAGACAATCGAAAGCCGGTGGGAGCCAGTAGAATTTTCCTGTAGTTCGATTGACCATACATCGCATTTTTACAACTTCTGTAGTCAGGGTTGCGTTTTTATTCGGCACCGTAATTGGACATCGGGCAGATACGACCGAGTAAAGCGAATGCAAGGAACAGAAGTCGGGAGTGCATTCCTGGGCTAACATTCCATTATCAGCCGTGTCCGGAAAAAGACAGCCATAATCTTGTCGTAAAACCATTTTTAAAATCTAAAAATGTGATTATAAATTAATGCTGCATAGAATTTCTCATATTTAAATGAAGTGAATTTCCAAAGCGTCGTTCACGGAAATGGGGGTTGCGTTAACCAAAACGAAACATTAAAGTTAAAAATATATTGTCGAAATATAAAAAGCAATGAGATTCACATTTATACGCAGATTATTCCCATAAATGTTATGAAAACATATCGTTCAACATTAGAGTGAAATAAGAGACTTACATCGGATTTTATTTGATGTAAGAATAAAGAAGCGAAAATCGCATAAGCACTTAGGTTATGAAAATATAAGGCTTAGGCCACCCAAAGTAATACGCCAATGAAGATTATCCAATGCCTATCGATGTTCAACAATCGAACTAGATACCACAACGGTAACATTTATTTCAGAATTAAAATGATACTAACAATGATGATAATACTCATATTAAGGAGATTAGGGTAAACCATGTGGCGACGGTGTGTATCACGGTCTTACAATAGACAAATTACGCTGACATAATATGATGCGAGTTGATATATATGTATCGATATTCAGCAAGATTTATACCATGAACGATGGAACACTATGTAGAAAGAAACAATCTTATTAAATTACAACTAACGTTTCTAGTAAGCTTTAACATACTTTCCAATAGCTTTTGTAGTTCTTGTCTCGATTAATAGTTTTGTTTTAATGTAACCGCAGTGATATCGAAACTGGGACTTTTTCTACCCTCGTGCTGCATACGGTTATCTGCCATCCAGCTCTCTGTTTTTCTTCGAGATTATGACAAAACCCATGGCTCGCAGTATGAAGAAGATCCAGCCCAGAAGGGCCGTTTCATCCAGAATGTCGACTAGTGATCGTCGACCGTCTCCCACCCCGACCGTCAATATGGCCATTGACAAAACCCTGGCAGCGGTGGATCCTGAACAAGAGCCGACGCCCTTTAATACTGTTCATTCCCCTCGACCGTACCCTACCGATCCCGTTACTATCCGATCCTATGCCACTCATGTCGTTCCTCTATCTCCTGCAGTAAATCCATATTCATACACACTATTAAACTTTGAATTCGTTTTTTTAACAAACATAGGAACCGATTTCGTTCCACGATGCGCAACTGACATAGCCGCTTATTGAAAATCAATTATTTTATAAAGGAAGGTTGTGTTCTCAATTGCATTCTTTTTAAGACGCCTCTTTCATAAAAGGCAAAACGTTCAGTGGCACAAAGTACCCCAATATCGACTAGCATATTTGACTCAGATGACCGACTACGCTGATATATCCACCAATGTATGTGCCGTCCTGATTAATATTGTACCTCCGTTTAAGAGCGATATAAAGGCGTGGCTTTCTGAGGTTGAATCCAAATTTTTAGCGACAGGAATTTTCACCGAAAAAAACCAAAGTGTCATCACATAATTGCTTGCCTGACCGAAGATCTGGTGGCCCGTTTGCTAATCATAATCGTCTCACTACCAACCGACAACCCTTGCGCGATTCTAAAAGCATCCCTAGTCCAACAATCTGCGATAAAAAATACGCAGAGCTACAAAAATCTATTCACGGACGATACATTTGGTAACAAGAGACCTCCGCAAGTTTTGTAGCCCCTGAAAGTCTTGTCTGTTAAACCATAACATCAGTCGTTCCATCATCCGATACTGTTTCACCCTAAAGCTGCCTCAGATCGTAACAGCCTGTTTGGACACTTTCGCTAACGTTGGTCAAGTTGCGCAAATACGCAAACCGCATGATTGCCGCTCACGCTGGACATCTCACAGTATTTGTCGTGAAAAAAGTCCCCCAAACACTCACTAACGTAAATCTGTCAGTGTCCGTCGATATAAATTCGTTGACCATAGCACGGGAGTGGAAATCTCCAGATGCACGACAGTCAACTCGATCTGTCACCTAGCACGCACTACTGCCGCTCCGTACTTGACCCTTTTTCAACCAACTTCTCGATCTCTGCCATTTTAATTGAATACAACAGCTTTGTCCATCATATAAATAGAACGGGGCCCCAATACCTGTAAGCTTAATCGTTCTATCGTCCCAGTCAAATAAAGCATTATCGAAAATATATTCGAGCGAATGATTGGGTTTCGCATCGTACGTCCGTCTGACAGCAAGTGGTTATTCCCGCGCTATATGGTAAAAAAACACATTCTCGGGATTGGTTTCATTGTGGTTACTATCGAGACCTGAACTCGGCCACAGTTCCTGGCCGCTATCATCTGGTGCACATCCGTAAATTTGTTTTGTTCATTTTTTTTGGTTTGAAGATATTTCCCACAATAAATCTGGTATTGGCATATCATTCGATACCAATCGCCACTTAGGACATCCAAAAAACAGACCTTTCGGATCCTCCGAATTCTTATTGATTCCGTTTGGGCTGAGGAACGCTTCGCTAACCTTCCAACGCTTTATTGACAACGTTCTCTTCGCGGTTTCAATTTCTGCTGTGTTTATATCGACGACAAGAGAATGTGCAGCATTTGGAAACAGTTCTTCGTCGTACTGATGAACCCGAACGCGTTATTAACTGAGCTAAACCTAGTTGACTATATCACTTTGTAAACGATAGCCTCATCATTGATCCCCCAAACCTCCGTCGGAAACGGTCAGGTTAAACTGTCCTGGGAAATGAATGCCTTGAAAACCTGTCTTGCTTCCACATGTTTAGCTCTATTGTTCTCTACGCCCTAATTCCCAAAACGTACAAGCTTTATGGACATTTGGTTACTTATAACTGTAAAGCGTCCCCACCTACAGCAAGAGGAAGCCGAGCGTCGCCAAACACACGTGAATCAGGGTGTCTTCAGGAACCTAGTCACTGAGGTTTAGTTGTTAAAAAATTTTCCTCGGAAGTTTAGTAAAACTTATTGGCTAGAGATAAAAATGCATCTCTAGATTTGGTAATAGTTTAAATGCCACCAAACAACAATATTTGTACTAACAAATATTCTTATTATCAAATTCGTCAATAGTTTTCACTTTTTACAATTGACCTAACCCCTAGATTATAGGGTTTAAGCTACATTCGCAAGATTACTCTAAAAGGTTTAGTCAAGTACTCTACAATGCGTAGTTGGACAAATGTTGATATGACCAATAAAAATAGTCCAAGCTTAAGGTAAACTTGGCAAGTTTGAATATTGAGCGCGATAACAGCGAAAATGAACATAATTGATGATCTCGATTTTACAGCCACACCAACAGTTGATATCAAGCATTTAACCATTAATTTTTATTAGATTCCGAAAGGCGGAAGAAGGGCAAAAAAGGAAAAACCCCAGATTGATTTATTAAAGGATGATACCGAAGCATTAACAATTTCAGATAATAGCGAACAGGTAAAAGAATGTTTGTCTAACACAATGTAGAAATCAACTGAGGTTCCAATGTCTTTGAAAAAATCAGTTGGTGGGTGGGGTGAAGAAACAAGTAGTGGAATTGGTCACCTATTTTTTGGGTACGCTTATGTCTGTTATTAAACCAACATTTAAGTGAACTTGACAAGACGGATGAAAAAGTTTCCATCGTTGACGCAGGTATCAATCCGTTAAACTTTTTTAAATGCATTTTGTAATTTAATTTCTTTATTTGTGCAGTAGGAGCGGTATCTTTCGCATTAATACACATTTAAATTCATGTAGCTTATATTCTTTCGGTCGGGTATAATCCAATCCTAATATTTATGCGAAAGTCTACCAAGGGTTATTAAATCTGCGCACCCTCCTAGTTCTTTTTATTTCTGGGGATTTTTAGCTAAATTTAGGCAACTTAGAGACTGCAATTCTCGACATTAGCATGTACCATGTTGATTCTAGAATCTGACGAAGAGCCGGGTAGGCCTTATTTGATGTAGCTTTACGGCAATTCAAGACATTCCCTCCATTCCCGAAATCGGTTACATGGATGAGGCTTCTCGAGACAATGAAACACCTCACGCGCCGAAGTAGGTATCGTCCTCATTTTCATAGTGTCATTCATCCGCTTTCACAAAAAAATCTTCCGTTTTAGTATGGTCTTTAAAAGGATACAGAATTTTAGAGAGCTAGAGACGGAGGTCTTCAAATCAAGTGTCTTAAACCTCCTGGTAATTTGTGTTACGTTTGACCTATTATTAAGGATAATGAAATCGACCTGACGTTGCTCACTGCTTTTCTCGATCCCGAAGAAGAGACAAGAGAAGAGGATGATGTTTGGGACTGGGACCGTCTTCTTACAAACATCTGTAGTCAATGATTAAATACGACCCCAACACTCAATGCTTTTTTTTATATTTTAAGGAAGGTTCATGCAGTAGGTAAATGTATTTAATGTATAGGGATTAGGGCTTGTATGAGTACATAGGAACCTCGTGCCCCTTGATGAGTCTGCGTTCGACACCTTCGCTAGAGATGATGCCGAGGCGAATACAGCCGCCACTAGAACCATCTCTGTTGATTGCCAGTCCAACACCTAAAACGAGGTTTAATATACTTTGAAAACTAGCTCAGATAGTGGCCGATAATAAACGTGCTTAGGCATCTATAACAAACAATATAGTCAAACATATTATATCTAATAGGACGGTTGGCAACCAGATCATCATAACAATACAAAATACATTGAAAAGAATGGCATGACACACCGAGCCAAGGGCAATGCGTGGAAATTATATCAAAGCTTAACTTACATGTGCTGACAAAGCTGACGGCCTCTTCCTTCGACATGCCCGGTTTGAACTGGGTATCAAATTGACCATACAGGTATGTACTGCCGGATCCACCAATAACGGCAGGTTGTTTGATAAGCATACCACCAACAGGGATTGAATAAATCTAAATACAAGGTGAGCGAATATAAAGTCTTACACCGCCACCATTCTGAGCGTCCCAGCCAGCGACGAAAATACCGGCTAATAAATCATCACGATAATCATAACACAAGTTTCGCACAACTGTAGCTGCCTCCGCTACCGTTGGTTCACGTCCTACCTCCATTGAATGAAGCTCCAATTGGTATTTAACAACATCTGCGACAATTTGCGTATCCGCCGCCGAGCCTGAACGGCAACAATAAATGTACTTAGTAAGAGGCGTCAACTTGTCAGTAACTCGATTCGCGACAAATACTCTGTCATAATATAGTCAAGAACAACTTCAGGCTTTACCCAGAGGATGTGCGAGAATCTGCGCCTATTATAACACCATCAGTATATTCGCAGGCGACCAGTGTGGTCTAAACAGTAAAAACAAAAGTGCAAAATTACCCCTGTACTGACTTCGGATTTAGACCAATCGGGGTATTGTTCATAAGTTGGAACGACATGCCCGGTACACTCAGCAAAGGAATCCATATCCACAAATGATCAATTGGGTTAAATTGAACGCATTCTATCCTTGGAGCATTCTGTATATTTAAACCAATTTATCCTAGCTAAGAAGATCACCAATAAAGCATTTTTTAAAGACTTAACAAGTTCATAAATTATAATACATTTTAGAGCAATATTCCTTCATTTTGTAATAAAGAGTAGATAGTCATTCTTCAAAACAAGCAATAGGTTGATTACAAAATTATATTATGTACATTCTTTTCGAATAAAAATAATAAATGAAATTAGATCAGTGGAGAAATCGTGTCTTATTTATATTCCGGGTTGGGACTTCCGGGGTCAAACGTGTCACTATCTGCGAATTATATCGCCTATATTAACCATCCTAAATAGGAAATTGAGGTCGTATTGCATCTTTTGACGGTCGATAGCGCTTTGCAAATGTGTTTGAGCCAGATTCTGGGAAAGGCACTGGTCGTGTTGCAGTTTGCTGATGCCATCAGGTGTCGTTCTTTCATGGAAGATGGTGATTGCACTGAACACGTCAGGTGTTGTCTTCATTTCGCCTCCTGTGACCATTCTAAAAGGAACGAACCCGGTCGAGGAGTGGACTGTAGCTCTGTAACCTAATAAGCTGCGGCCCAGGCGACAGTCACAATCGTGATGATGGTTGCTGTAAACAAGACTTTTCAGGAAGTCTAGGAGAGTTTATTCAGTTCGTTCGACTTGGCCGTTGCCTTGCGGGTGACGCGGGTTCACGTGTGTCTTGTTGATGCCTAGTAGAGCTCAGAAATTCCATAAAACGGCGCACTTTAAATTTTATTCTTGGTCGCTGTGAATACTTTCAGTACGCCGAGTTGTGCGACCCAACGATTGAGGAACGTGAATGCCACCGTTTCCGCTTCTTGGTTGGGTTGGGTCTCAGCTTCAGCCGCGTTTCGTGCACTTTCGGCAAAAGTGAGTCACTGATTCGCGGATTTGGGGCCACCAGTAGCGTCATTTGATTGCGTCTTCCATCGTGCTTTCGCCGGGGTGTCCTAGTTGCTGTTGAATATCATGGCTGACTTGTGTTACTAAGCTGTAAGTTACAACGAGGCATTGGGGTTGCGACCGGTCCTGTTGGAAGAGGATGACGTCGTTCTGGATTGTGAGGCGCGGCCACTCATGTCGGAGGCGTTTTGCTTCGGCACTTGCTAGCTACAGGACGCTGTAAGTTTCCGACTATTGTTAAGAAGGCGATTATAAATCGAAGCAGTGTCGAGATCGATGCATTTTGCCGATGATCAGTAGTTTTGCGTTTGCTCACTGAGTTAACCAGTCTTCGGTTGGTGGTGATACCGTTACGAGGTCGTAGCAGTATTGGAAGTTGAAATTGCATTGTAGTATTTCTTCGTACCAACGGCCAGCGGATCTGTCCGTATCTTTCATGGTTGACAGCCACGCGAGTGTCCTGTGGTCGGCTCGAATGATTACCTTCCTGAACAGGAGGTAGGGACGGAAATTTCTGGTGAAAGTTAAAATGGAGAAGAGTTATCTCGTGGTGGCGCTCTTCTGTCGCTTTTTTGGCCTAGTTTCTTGCTTGCATGGGCGATGACGCGTTCTCATTTGTCGGTGGCCTGTTACGATTGCGGTGTCGCTGGCGTCCGTGTCGAATATGAGTGCAGGTGCGTCGTCGTCGAAGTTGGGAAAGTCGAGGGTTGAGGATTCACAGAGTTGTCATTTATAATGGACGAAAGCGTAGTCATGTTCAGACGTCTATAGAAAGTTTCGCTTAGCGTCTTTCTCCGTGAACTCATATAGCGGGGAAGCGATCCATGCATACTCTTACATAAACTTCCGGTAATAGTTAGTTCAGCCTAGGATGTTTCCCACGTCAGTTGGGTTATTGGGATGTGGGCAGTTCTTCAAGCCAACGATACGCTCGCTGGTTATCACAAGGCCTCGATCGGAGACAATACGGCCCAGATACCTGATGGATTTCTTGAGGAAATCGCATTTAGTTCAGCTGAGGGTCAGCCCTGCCTCCTGGCGACGAGTGAGCACCATCTCGAAATTTTGGTTGTGGTCGGCAACCGTTCTGTCAAAACGATAAAGTCGTCTAAGTACACCGGACACGGTTTCGGAAATAGGCCTTGGAGAAGGATTTGGAAAGTGGCAGCAGCGTTGCATTGGCCAAACGGCATCGTGTCAAACTCGAATATCCCGCCAGGGATGATGCAAGTGGTCTTCTGGGGTCCTTAGGGTATACTTCAAATTGCCAGTGACCGGATTTAAAACCGAGGGTTGTAAACCAATGAGCGTGGCCTAGCGCGTCTAGCGTGTCGTTGATTCGGGGTAGTGGGAACGCGTCCAGTTTGGTAATGGCATTGAGATGACGAAAATCGATGCAAAATCGAATATTACAATCCTTTTTAGGGGCAATCGTAATTAGGGAGGTCCATGGTGATTGCGATAACAATAATAATTGAAGAGGTTTTATTGAGGTCACGAGAACCAAACCTTTCAGCATAGAACAAGACATCATAACAAATACTATATTTGAAAATTGTCTTTTAGTTCATGCTCTGGTGAAACCAAGAATCGGGATAAATACGGAATGACCGAATTTCGATATGCCGCATTTCTTGTGGTTGTTGAATGGTATAGCCTACGCATTGGTAAAGGAGATTTACCCTTAGATAAACTTGAAAAGAGGGGATCGGAGGATCACTTAAAATACGAGCAGCCATTTGTGAACAACAATTGAAGTGTCGTTGAACGATGATTTCTTGAATGGAGAGCTTAGGCAGGCAACTAGAAAACGAGATTATTTTAGAAAGCCTACTAAGGTTTAAACAGTCTGAACATTTAAGGCCGGGGGGCATTTCTGGGGAACAACATACAATAAGGGGAATTACACAGGCATGGACAAAGGTTTTTATGCGGCTAGTGCTTAAACAAAGTCTCCCGAGCCGGCGAACTAAGAAACAGAGGTGACGACATTTACCGAAGACGGCATCCACATGATCACTCCATGATAACCGACTGTTAAAAATAACGCTGAGGTATTTCGATTTTGAGCTCGAAGCGAAATTATGGAGTGAAGGGATTTCGGGAGTGTCAACAGCGGCTGTTGAGAATCACCATCCGTCTTGCATGCATGGCATAAGGTCAACTCAAATATTATAGCTTGCGTCTCTTCGTGTTGAAAAATAGCACAATCTTAAACTTCGTTGGAGAACTACTACCCATATTAAGTAGAAGGAATTTCTGCTTTCTGACATAATCAAAAATAGTATTCTGTTTTTTTCATTGAACCCATGATTTTTACAAAAGCTTCAAAATACGCGTATCAATTATTCGGTGGAGAGGTCTGAGCAATTCAGAATTGAAAGTTATCTTCAATTTTTCGAAATTATTCTCCACGGTTGTTTTGCAATTATAGCAGTTATGCCATTTCCTGCCAGAAACTATGGTACGGAAAAAATATTTTCTGATTGGATTCAAAAAGTTAGGAATTAAAAATGGTGTCCTTTGCAATTAATGCACTAAATGAAATAATTCAGCGTTATCATGATGTGCATTCAGTGAACCCCTATGTCGCCGATTTCAACAATGCCTGATCATGTTTGACATGAACAATGTTATTTTGAATCTGCAAACGAGCCCTTCCATTGGTTGAAATCATTGATAAAGAAGGAAACCACTTTCACATTTGGTGATATTTTATCGGCCTCCTCATTGATTCATACTGTGAGTAAAATGTTAACTTTTGAAATGACCGTTGTGTCTTCATTATGAAACAAAGTATTTGCCGCGGATCTTCTAATTTAATAGATTCTGGAAAAAATATATCCTTTGATATTGCCTTCAGCTGGTAACGCGAATGCTGTGTCAGTTAAAGATTCATTTTAAGAGAAACGTGTGTGCGAAGTTGATGTTGCACCACATGATGTCACAGAAACGTCTTTTTACAGGCAAAAATAAAACTAGGTGGTCTGTAAAATTTTGTACTTTAAATATCCTAGTTTATATTGAACCTAACGACATTAGAGTTCAATAAAATGTTTTGCAGACCACAGAAATACATATTTTTTCAGCCTCAAGTGTCTATTAGATGCCGACCAGAAACCACGTTTGGCTCGCGATAGCTAGTTGCATGGTATGGTGCAACCGTAAATATAGGCAGCTAACATTTTAAATCAACACACCGAAGCAATGCAAACGATTGAAGATTGTTTGGTATCTTCTAATGTCTGCCACTACAATTATTATTATTATTATTATTATTATTATTAACTCTCCGATGTGGACGTTATATTTAAATATCGGCGATTTTGCTGAAACCCTGGTTCTCTTCGTCTTAAAAAACAAAAGATCAAATTTTGAAGCGCACAAGCGGAAAATTATTTGTTCCAGTCTCAGATTGCAAAACGGAGGAGTCGTGGATGTAGCGCTGCATGGCATTAGCTTAAAGATTGTTTGCGATGCGCATGTTAAGTCGCAAATCGTATTATTGCTATGCAATGGAAGCCGTTGAGATGAGCCTACTATCGACATTGTCGATGTCGGAAGCTCCAGTCGGTGATGTGTGGTTGGGTCGCATTCACCCAGGTCGTTGTGGCATCTTGGTCGGCTACGGCTTACGTCAGACAGCAGGCGCCGCACTTCATTATCGACTGGGGTTGAAATGTTGGGACTTCCTCGGAAGGCTGCTTCTTCTATGTTGGCATATTTGCTGCCAGTAATAATAAAAATAATATTCGCTTGATTAAAGTCACGAGAACCAAAACTTTCAGCAAACGGGAAATGGGCGGCCATTGAAAGGCCCTATCCAAAACGCGCGCCAATATGAATGAAGAATATTGTTTATTATTAAAACAATAGTTAGGGCCCATCCTGGGCCGAAAACGCCGACAAGGCGCGATGCCTAGCGCCCGTTGCGGCGAATTCGAGGCGGTTTATATTTGCACCACTGACGGTTGATCTCTATAATATAGAACGGAGTATTGGTTTTCAATTCGGTGTTTGGTTCCACCGTTTGCACCTGTTGCGGTCTGTGATGTTTCGTTAAAAGGTCACCAGATCGCTTGTTATTACCTTCTTCTCGAGTGGTCTTCGGAGAATGGCTCTCTGCTGAACGCATCAAAATGCATCTACATTACAGTTTCCCTTGCAGCCGCTGTTGACACTCTTGAAATCGCTTCACTCCATAATTTTTTGTGTCAACATTGGCTCTCAGGGAAAAGTAATTGAGATGAATTTTGATTCATTCAACAGAAAACCATTCTCCGAAGACCACTCGAGTACCTCAGTGACTTCCTCCCCGAGCTGTTGAGAATCACCATTCGTCATGCAGACATGGCATAAAGTCACGTCATCCGCGTATTTTATTAGTGTCACGTCGTTAGGGTACCGAAGGCTAGAGGTTTAATAATCAAAAAGGAATGGAGATAGCACTGCGTCTTGTAGTAAACCGCAATTATTTGGCAAGGAGGAGGAGGCTTCATTTCCGACTCTTACGTGTTGACGTCGATTAGATGAATTGTTTTGAAGCCAATTAATCAACCACCTTTCAACGCCATCTTCACATAGTTGAGAAAGAATGCGGGAGCGTGAGATAGTGTTGAAAGCAGTGGTGAAGTCCAAGAATACTCCTTTGGCGCCTTTCGCCCCGGCATCAATTGATGAGTTGAGGGGGTGTGAAAACGTTGCCACGGCGTCCAGAGTGCTTCGATTTGATTTATAAGCAAACTGGAACGGGTCTGTCATCGCAACTATGTCCAAAACGAACCTGGAATCCTTATCAGTTCATGCAACTTCCCGAAAAGTCTCGGACTGCATTGAGCGTTTCGAAATTTGGGCTATCCCCCAAGTTAATCTCCCTGAAGAAATGAAAGCGGCTTATTTTCTGAATGCTATTGGTAAAGACACTTATGCTCGGGTGAATAACTTGGTTTATCCGGAGATTTCCATTAAAATACCACTCGCCAAGATTTATCAAGCTATTCTTCAGCATGTTCAGCCTATAGCTCTTTAGGCTGCTGAACGAAGCATATTCCATACTCTCATGCGAAGATCCGATCAAAATATCCGTGACTTTATCCTTGTACTGCAGACTCAAGCCGCAAAATGCAGCTTTGAAGCTAAATTAGACACGCAACTGTGCGACCGTTTCATTGCAGGCAGCAATGATTCAAATCTGCAAAGGCAATTACTACTCCTCAAGAATCTCACATTCTAGAGTGTTCGTGCTATGTGCGAAAAGTTCAAAGATGTCTCGAATGTTGTCAAACTTTCTCAGATCCCAGATCCCGTTTTTCACTTCAGGTCTATGCCTTGAAGACAAAACGCGCCGATATTTAAAGATCGCAAACAAAAGACTGTCATTCGTGTGGCAAATTGCATTCACGGGAGCAATGTAAATTCCGTGATGCGAAATCTATAATTGTGTCAAAACAGGCCACATCAAATCAGTCTGCAAATCAAAGGTTTGTTCGACTACTAACGATTCAGACGAAAATATATCCAACATGGCTCTGATGAGTTCCCGCAGTCATTGCGGTGGCTATATTTTCAAGGAACTCATGAATTCACATGGGAAAAAGGTGTCCTTCATCGTTGTTACCGGGAGTGTGGAATCGCTCATTCTGATCCATGCATTGAAGACGTTTTGTCCACGTCCATGTATACAGAAGACCGACCAGTCGATTATTAGTATCACTGATCATTCATTGGAAATCATTGGCTTCTGTATAATCCCTATTGTCCGAGATAGTATCGGATTCCCATGTAAATTCTTGGTGTCGTCAACGGGTCCAGCCATTATCGGTTTGAACGTCATGAAGCAGCTCAAGTTTAAACAAATTTTCTATTCACTACCGGCAGTTGAGTCCGAGTTGAAAGATTTGGTCCAAAAGTACATCAGAGCGACTGGTGGAATGAAAATCCCGAAAGTCAAACTCGAGGTTGCCGGAGATCCCGTGTTCTTGAAGCGGAGGATTATTGCCTTCGGCTTACGAGACTCTGTTGAACTGGCTCTGAACCAATTTGTGGAGTGTAACATATTGACTCCATTGAGCTGTTCACAATGGGCCACTCCGATTGTGACACCACTAAAATCTGACGGTTGTTCACCCCGAATATGTGGTGATTACAGGCTGACACTCAATTGCCGATAGTTACTGAAGACATGCACTACTCCGCAACCAGATGACATCCTCTAAAAATGCAAGGGGTCGAGTTTCTTCTCCAATATTGATCCAAACGATGCCTACTTACAGATTCCGATGGATGACGAATCCAGTTCGCTGACTTTTATTAATGCCCCCTTTGTTTTATCGAGTATAATGTGGCGGTTAATCCGTCGAAATGCAAATTTGCCGTCCGAAGGTTTGATTGCCTCGGTTTTACTGTCGATGGGTCTGGTTTTTACCCAGACAAGAAAAGACTGAATTCTTTGGTGGAAATGCAGTTTCCGTCAAATTACAGCCAATAACGCTCTATTGTGGAGCCGTACAATCCTATTCGCGGTTTATACCGAATTTGCTGGTATCGCTGATTGCTTATTTGAGCTTCAAAATGCGCCAACCTTCCGCTAGAATTCTATGCATGAGCAGACATTATGACAGTTGCTTGCTGTTTTGAATTCATAAGCTATCCTACAACCATTCGCACAAAGAATGCATTCAACACTGATTACTGATGCGTCGCCCTCCGGCATAGCCGCTGTATTGGAGCAAGAGGGCCGACCTGTTGTCTGCATATCACGGCGTTTATGCACAGCTGAACGTGGATACGCCCAAACGCATCGCGAAGCCTTGGCGATTTTCTAGGCTGTGATGCGGGTGCATAAATACTTATTCGGCAGACAATTCACGATTGTGTCTGACCATGAACCGTTGAAATTCATTTACAATCGAAGTCATTCATTGTCAACGGCTTCTGCAGCTATGGTGCAACGGTTGCATCTCGCTTTGAGCGCCTATAATAATGACATGGTTCATCGGCCTGCCGAACATATCCAACATGTCGATTGCTTGTCCGGAACTGCTGCTACAGGCGTGTCTCTCCTGCTACAACCACTACCTGTGAGTCGCGATGATATCAGCTTGATTTGGGTTCTACTCCTGAAGGTCTTTTATGTTATCAAGACCGTATTGTGCTACCACCAGTCCTACGTAAATCTGTTCTTGACGATCTCCTCTACGGCCATCTTGGTGTTGATAAAATTAACTCATTGGCAAGAACTTGAAGACGATATCCGGCGAACGGCTGCCCGGTGTGATGGCTGCTTGCACAAGTTGCACTTAAGGCCTTCTAAATGGTCTCCATGGCCAGGGTCCTGTGAGCCATGGCAACGAATACAGGCTGATTATTCTGGACTATTTATCGGCAAATTCTATGCTCTTGTCGTGATCGATTAATTTTCACGTTAGCCTGAAGTGTTTCTGACGACCAGTGCTAATGCTGACTTCACCAAATCGGTGTTTCGAAAGTTATTCAGCCGTGAAGGCATTCCGCTCGTTTTGGTTACGGATCATGGTACACATTTCACCGCCGACCATTTGGTCAATTGGGTCAAAGGTCTCGGATACCGGCATTTGCTCACGGCTCCCAGACATCCTCAGAACAATGGCTCAACAGAGAACATTTTCAAGACCCTGAAGGCGGCTATATCATCTATCAAACCAAGTACATTTACAGAGTTGGATCGGTCTATCGACAATTTCCTGATGCATTACCGTAATGCTGATCAAGCAACCACTGGTAAAAGTCCGGTGTTATTCAAGGGGCGCAAACTCAACACATCGTTCCAATGCCTTGGATCGGGAGAGGTCACCTTTTTCAAAGGGAATGATTTTACTGGAATAAGAATAAATAAATTACTATCCTCGATGTTACGAGTTTATAAAGTCATCGTCGGCATGTCGATCAAATCCGATTCGATGAACCAGTTGTGCCCGTTACTGATTCCCATCCTTCTGAACCAGCTGATCCGGCTAATACGACTCCATCCGTTCCAGACCAAATCTCGCAAGCTCTACCTCGACGCTCGGAGCGTCTGAGTTCGAAATCGCCGGTTGACTACCGAATGCCATTCAAGCTGCTGTACCCAGGTGGATGTGGTGGTTGCTAACTTTAACCGTGTAACTGTTCATTTGGTTTTACAAAGCTGAGAGTTGTACCACACTTTTGAAGAATATACAATTCCACGTTGCTGCACGTGTTCTCATTCATTCAAGGTCTCGGTTCGCTAATTGAGTTGCACCGGTTATATCGACGATTCGTCTATTCTCTTTTAAGGGTTAATTCAACCCTCCATACAATCCTATCACAGGTCGTCGGCAGTTTAGAGAGGAGATGCTTCTCAATCACGTTTAACCCGACAGATGAGTTGGCGATAGGTCTAAACTTCGCAGGTCCAGCGGAACCATTCGTTGGTTTCGGAATAGGTGTTATAGCGAAATCGCTCCAATCCGAAGGAAAGGAGCATTCTCCTAACGAATAATTGGCGAGCTGGGTGACAATCGGAGAAATCTCGCGATGAGCGTTTGATCTAATCTAGGAGCAATCCGCCCATTACCTTGCGTTGTGGTGGTTTCCAGATTAGTCGTATATCGCCTGTCCTTACATTGAGTTTTATAAGAGAGGGCCTCCTTAATTGAAAATCTTCCCAGGCAATAATATGAGGCCCTTAAGTACAACTCCAGCAGCAGGTGATATTCCTGTAGATTGCGTGACAATCGTTTTGACATTGGTAACTGGGATGATTCCCGCTGATTACACTTATAGACATAGAGCTTCGTATGGTTCGATCTGAGTGGCAACCGGTGTGGGGTCAGACCTGTTCGTTTTTGCATCAACGGTGTTTGTGTATCCATCTATGACTAACCCGCGCTAGGTGACCCAGATTGGGACAACAGATGCATTGATGCAACCGTGGCCCTGGATTGCTATTTTGAGTCCGCAAACCCCGTATGCACACATCGGTTACTGCTCTGCTGTCTGGACCAACGGCTCTCGGTTTTCGAAAGGGATCGTCGTCCGCAGGATTTGTGCGAACGCAGAGCGGTTAATCGGGGGCGCGTCATGCCTGTATCTATGATGGCGTGTGTCGAAAACCCTTCGACGTAGCAAGATATCTTTGCGGGGCATAGAGCAGAGCTGTATCTAAAACTGGTGTTCCGCCTACAGATTTTAGATGTTACCGCGCAGATGGAGTGCACATAGCTCTTGGCGTCATTGCCGTATCAGCGGCAGATGTAGCAGCTGGGAGGTGGGGGTATGGCCTAAGACGGTCTGATATGGGTGCTAGGGGGTTTTCTCATGAAATTCCTTCTGGATAGCAAGGAGTTTGTGTATACGTGGAATGCCTCGTCGGTGGTTTTAGCCCTGGAGTGTAGCGCAAGTTCTATCGTAAAAGAGCGCGGTAGGATGCCCCGACGAAAGTGACGCAAGATGACGGCATCGAGACGTTCCGCATTCAGTTCGCGAAAACTATCTTATTGGTGGTGCGTTGTACGGCGAGGAAGCTATCAAGAGATACAGTGAAATGTTGGACTCCCTCGTAAAGGTCATCTTCAGTTAGTGTTGGGGAGTCTGTATCGCCGAAAAGATTCTCGAGTTTAAGGCAGAGGGCATTAACGGAATCAGCCGGGTTACAGCCGTATTTTTCAGCGGCGGCATAGGCTTTTGGGTCTAGCGTGCGTAGAATCCGGAAACTTCTTTCTTTCTCTGACGCGTCTGACAAACACAGACGAAAATAAGCAAGCCAGTCCTGCATATTTTGTGACTGATCGAAAGGAGGGGGTGGTTGGCTCTTGACTGCTGACAACAATGTTGAGGGCTTCACAGAAATGGTTCCGGGGCTAGAGGATACTCGATTACGAGTTCTAACACCACGTATGTTCAGCGACATGATCACCAGTCACAGAAAGCAAAAGGCGTAGGATGACTAAACAAAAGAGTATCAATGAAATGCTTATCTGGAAGATCCCTATGCGGGGTTGGGTGCGGCGAATGTTAATTTATGTTTTTTTTTCAGGAGCAGGCTGATTATTGTGGGAGAGAGTATCGGTATCGGGGTGTTGTTGAAAATCCGTAATATGACCAATGCGCGTGGGTGCCTGGCGTGGAAACGAAGCTCGTTAATTCCGATTCGACCGGAGAAGGGTAAAACATCATTGTGAAACAAAGGGTGTTGCGGGTAAAAGCGAATTGCTATCATGTGATCTATTTGTTAATATTCACTAATAACTAATCTCTGATATCATAACCACTAGTATTCGCATTTAATTTAAATAGGCATGCAGATAAATAGACATTACCAAAACCACAAACGCCCTTTCTCCTCTATCTACGGTTGGCACGACCATAAAACCTTCACAGCTCTACGTGGTTTAATGAAACGTGCGTGTTATGGACAGGGCCGTTCAATTGCCGCCATATCTCATTTGCCGAATTTTATATACGTTGGGGGTTTAATCTACATTCATCGTAATTTACCTCATTGTTATTTCCGGTATTCGAGTTGATGTATTCTTGTTGTAAATGTTACGTTTTAGTCTTTGTGACCTTAATGAAACAAACACTATTATTATTATTATTATTATTATTAAAAACGGGCGTCTGTATGACTAATTGAGCGGACAAATCAAAGAACTGGGACGTTAAATTTTAGAATAACACACAGCAAATAATAAAATAGTGTCTTGATAATGTGAGATCGTTTTGAATCGTCATAAAAATATAAAATCGTCCCCAACTAAGTGACAACTGTCTTCTATAAATGCGCGCATACGTGAGCCCATGAATTCGGCCGAGATTCATCCCCCACTGTAGCACTTGTTAGTAGTAGTAGTAGTAGTAGTAGTAGTAGAAGTAGTAGTAGAAGTAGTAGTAGTAGTAGTAGTAGTAGTAGTAGTAGTAGTAGTAGTGGTAGTGGTAGTGGTAGTGGTAGTAGTGGTAGTGGTAGTGGTAGTGGTAGTAGTAGTAGTAGTAGTAGTAGTAGTAGTAGTAGTAGTAGTAGTAGTAGTAGTAGTAGTAGTAGTAGTAGTAGTAGTAGTAGTAGTAGCAGCATTGGAATGGATGCTTAAATCTAAACAATAAGTGTACCGGTTATTTCAGGAATTTCGTACTTATCCTGCCCACCCTTCAATAATAGTAAATCAATCGATAGCGCTGTTCTTTTCGCTAGCCGATTGGGGTGGGCGGGGGGGGCCGGTATGCACTTTTCCCTCATTTGTGCGTTTAATGAGTCATGCACTGAAACGCATACAAATAAAGAAGCCCCGTGCGACGGGGATAATTGATTACCTTAAATTGTGGAATGCAAAAACAAAGCTCCTTATATTCTTTTGAAGGGCAATATTTTTTTAGTATTTCGACCGATTCCATGGACACATCACCTTGCTCTATTGAACGGTCGCATATTGCAATTCGGTCATTCCTTATTTGTCCCGATTTTTAGTTCCACCAGAGCAGGTTAAGCAGGAACTCAGAGACCAATTTCGTATATAGCATTGTTATGCCATACTTTTTATGCCGATAGTTTTGGTCCTTGTGACCTCAGAAAAGCGCTTACAATTATTATATGATCAACGATGAGTGCACGACTGGTGAAATGGCGTTGAATTATGTTCTCTTGAATGGAGAGCATGGGTGGACGCCACCGGTGAATATATTCCCGAGAAATTTCAGGGCAAAAACCCCAAAAAATCCTCTAGTGGGATATAGCCGCTAAATATGGATTTTTGGAGAGCAAAGGTATTCAACTAGAAAACGAGATAATTTTAAAGAACCTGAGGAGGGTTAAAAACGGGAAATAATATACAATAAGGAGAATTATATCGGCTTTGTGCTACGCTTCCATCATTTTGTACAATTTAGCCACCATATCTGAAATAGATTGTCATAAATTCAACGACCGTCTGCCCTAATCGGTCCGAGGCACAGAATCCCAGGTGCCCGTCTGTCTGAGTCACAAAGGTGTGCGCGATTATCGTCTGCATTTGCGAATCGCACGAAACTCCAACTACCGGACAACTAATTTTGGGGTATAACGTGGGACCGCGCATGACTCAGACGCCTGAGTTATCGACGGGTTTTTTCAGATGAGAGTGCCCGCAAGCCTGTTCATTAGTTGGTGGAGGGGGGGGTGAATTGGCATCCGATGGTTCCTGGAGGATTTGGTGCATTTGACATAATCGTACAAACCATAGGAAAAGATGATAACAAAATGAATAAACTGATGAAGCGATGTTTTGCCAAGAACAGAAAGTCTCTATTTATATATCCCTCCAATCGTTTCTTTTGCTAGTGAGACCGGTTGACGGAAATCTGCAGCATCACCCCGCATTTAACCAGCCCCAGTTTCACATGTCGCAGTTAAGTGTCTGATGGTGCCACGACGGGCACTACCATCTCTTCGGGTGAAACTGGACACCCGTTAAATATGTCCAAGAGTCTTCGTGGAAACACCGTCCACGAAGCAGCCGTATTATCTTGAGCAGGATACAAAAATTGTAGGGGGTGGGTGGGTTTTATGGTGTTTCTTGAAAGAATAATGAAAAATTGGTTTGTGATTATCAATCAGGCGAAGAGAAATTGGATTCTTCTACGTCTCCTCCCAATGAGCCTGATTAGAATACTGAAATATCGGGAGTAAAATAGGGTAGCTAAAGGAAATGGGAAACTATAATTTTCAGAAAAATGTGGGATTGTTTTCTCGCTCATTATAATTTCCAAGAATCCTTGACCTCTAGACGAAACAAATTCCATCTCGTCAAAAGAGTCACTTGACCTTTAAATGCAATTAATTTATAATGAAAAGAACAAGAGAGATTGCTATTAGATATTTTGTCACTTTTTGGCGTGCGTTATCGCTGCCATTAGGCGTTTGCCAAACTGTATATACTTCATGGTTTAATGGGCCTTTCATGCGAATTCATCTCGTTCTTATTTCATGTTTACTTATTCTTAATCTTGATAGATGTCAGAAAATTATCAGCTTTCAAACATTTGAAAATGGAAAAGACGATTATTTGTAAATGCATGTCTCCTGTTCTATGTATAACGCCATTTCGATTGTCAATTTTGTCTGTTCTATATTTTAATGCTGACAATATTTCAATAAAGAGAAGGCCATTATTATTAATGTTATTACATGAATATCTGCGAGGAAGTGTTGTCAATTCTGGGTGGTCTTTGCCTGTGGCCTGATCTCATCAACTTTTAATGACAGTCTCTGAATAAAAATGACATTCTATTCCAGTTGTTCTAGCTAAGTTAAAAAGTGGTCAGCCAACGATTTCCCTTTTCCATAAACTAGTTTTCGGCTGCATGGATTTTATCCAATGGCCTGCGTCTGGCTTAATTATCGTCAAACGAATAACCGCCATGACCCGTAAAACGCATGCAATGAAACCAAAGGTTTCACAGCCAGTGGTGATTGGTCGAATTAAAAAATCCAGTGATCTATTCAGTGCATATTCATGCATACATTTTACCCTAATGAACTGAAACATAATAGCTCCTAAGAGTATAGAAAAACATCAAACCGGTGCTGCCGCATTCGGGCCAAGTCTCGAAGACTAATGGTTAGAGTGCCCAGTGAAATGAGGCATTGAACATGTTTCAGATTCGTTTTGTTGGCTCCTTTACCTTCGATGCTCCACAAATTTGCTTACGAAACCCCCAGATCACGTGTAGAGGGGTCTAAGATGTATAAAGCGTTAAACAATGCATCAAAAATGGTTGTATCATCGGGAAGACAGTTGAAGCCGCTAGCTAAGGCCATTTCCAAGCCGACTTTCCGAAGGAGCACCTATTTGTTATAATCGAACACATTTTGTCACACCGCGGACACAGCCATCTAGACAGCCTCTGCACTCCATCCGGTGTGATTCTGAATGGGAATTAATCCATCCCCCCGATACACTACAGTTTACTACTTAATCATCCTTTAGTAGTTGACGAACATGAAGAGAATTGTAGTTTGCCCCTTGGAGTAATACTCCTCATTACGGGATTGGGTCGATTGCTATGCTATTTTATAATTCTCGAGTCTACCCCAAATAAAACACCAGCTAAAATTAGGTTAGTCATGTATTGTCAAGATATCAAATAGATCTGAGGTAGATACGATCGCGCGAGGATACCGTTCAAGTGATCCTCCTTGGTCGCATCGAGCGTCGTTGGCAGAATTCCCCGACTGTTTCCTGATAGCTCCTGCGTACACGGAGATTATGAATGCAGAGAGTTGACCTTTTCTCCTTCGGGGGGGAAAGCGGAGGTTGCCGAACACTCTCAGCGCTGGTTTCACTCCCAAAGATGACATCCATTGTACCCAATTTCACGCAAGAGTCGTCGAAGACTGGACTACAGGGTCTGGGATCTTCGTTGTCGAAGGAGCTGGGCTGGTTCTTCTCTGAGACGCGTTTCCGGAAAGGACGCCGAGCCTTGAACGGCGAACAACCTCTCTTGTCACCGGACGCAATCCTGTCATCGGATGGGGCGGTCACACATATTCCAGCCAATAGACTACGACCTTTCCAACCTCGTGAAAACAGGCTTCTGCGGTTATTTCTAGACGATAGACAAGCACGTCTTTCGCAATCGGGACGTCGAATGGGTGTGCTGTTGGTCGACGGGAAGGCCTCCAGATTCAAGACTTTGCCAATGAGACCAGGATTCTGTTCCCTTTTGGTATTGGAGTGATTGATTCGCGAGAGGAAGCGCTTCTTACGAGGGTCATCATTTGGCAGGCCCTTCACGGTGTCCAACAGTTTGGCCACTGCATACTCCGTTTCCGAGATATGTGTCGTGGCGTCAGCGCTGCGTTTCTGAGAGGACCGTCTTGTGAACTGAAGGTTTGTACAGATTGCCGGTGGAATATTATTGACTTCAGGGATACTCTTTGTGCGTATGGCGCGAGTGCATAATTCATTATCGCCGGAGACCCCGTGGGTGTTAGTTCGTGTCTCCATTTGCACGTTTATGTCGACATCTTCAGCGAGAGCCTTGGGGACGGCAAAAACTCCATTGGATCCCTGTTCAATCATGAGAGTGGCTAGTTTACTCATGCTGGCGTATTGCCGCTGGAGGTCGTCAGAACACATCTAAAACATTCAATGGAAGCAACGGCGATCAGACTCACATTCCTACTAGGTCGTGGGGTTTAAACAGAAACAATATGACTTACGCTAGACGTCGTAAATAAGACCGGGCCGCACATTGTTCCCAGGTTCGTGGAATCCATTCGATTGGATTCGGCGTACTTTAGAGTATGTGTAAGAAGGTCGAGGAATCTTTTGAGGAGCCTCTGGTTGCGCCTTGGCAAGAGAACACGCAGGATGCGAATCGCCTTCAGCTGTTTGGCATGAGCAATACGCAAACAGTCCTCGTCAAGAGGCAATCTTTCGCCATTGTCGTCGGCGTTACCCAGGGTCAGTTCGGCCACAGACACGAAGATGGGAATGAGCTCGTGGGTGAGAATGGGCTCTTGCATTTCACGAAGAACAGTCTTTAGCGAGGAAGCGTAATCATGCACGGTACAACGGCCAATTTGTGACTCATTTTTCTGGTCATAGTTACTCCGGGTTAAGAATCGCAGCTTATTTCCACACAATGATTTCGGCAGCACAGCTGTATCTGCTGCTTCTGCATATTCGTTGGAGTCGAATTCCAAAGGGAATTCAAGGTCACTACTCATTAGAATTAGTTTAGTGAGTTTCCGTTGGCGACCGACATTGCCAGACTTCCGGAAGACACCTTCAGCGGTCAGCTGATCACTTCTTGCCAGAAATTCCATCAGTTTTTCCAGATTTTCATAGATACGGGTGACATTTTGAACAGCTGCGGTATGCCCATCGCCAATGTTTTCATTTGGTTCAATTTGTTGAGGCGTCGATGCGAACAGCCGGCTCCAACGCCCGGCATAGATATTTTTGCTGTCTCTAATTTCAGCACAGTCGTGGGGAGCGTAGTCGGTAAATTCAATTGGAAGATCAACGAGGAGAGAGAGGTGAAATTTGCACAAATCGAAGAACTGCTGAGGTCTCTGGCAGCGATATGCGTTGAAATTGTTAATATTCGTGGAGGTTTCAGTCAAATCCCTGATGTAGGTAGCAATGACACACTACAAAAATAAACAATAGGAGGTGACTGGACGGCAAAAGAGCAATTTCAAATTATTTTACGAGAAAGCGTACTTACATCAAGATTAGCCGTCTTTTCAAATCCCACACGACCGGTAGGCGAGAGATAGGCCGAGGGCATATCCAACAAATGGGAGAACGACCACAAATGACAAACGGACCACTTGTTGGTTCTTTCGGAGTCGGTGGCGTGCCTGTGGCAATCCACGCGTTTAGCAACCAATCAAATTGGACCATGAGTTGGCCAATTAGGACAAGAATGCACACATGCGTCATCACATTACCCCACGTTGCTCCCAATACGAGACTGCCTAATTGGAACATTTATGTTTGCGCAAAAAAGTATTTAGTCAATTGTGCATGTTGTCCCACTTAAAAATACGAGAGAGGCCAGCAATTTTAATCATCGGTACATTTCTACTATGAGAGACAAAATGGTAAAAACAATCAAGAAAATCACAATGTAGACTGTTTTATGAATTTATTCACCATCGGCGGCGTAGTGTGTTACTGGTAGTCTCTTTGTTACTTTGGCCCCAGCTCTCTGCAGGTGATTCACTAGCCCCCCCCCGCGTGGTTTAATAACTTTGACATCACCGGATCGAGGAAGATTATCAGTTGTCTTGTATGTCTTAACTATTATTACCATATTACTCCTCCAATTGATTTATTCACACCACGTTTCTAACTTATTGCAGATCCAGTGTTCACAGCCTGGTGCAGGTTTACGATTTTGTTTCCGGTGTACTTTGGCCGTTGTTTGGTCCTGGTCATTGAGAAGGTTTCGGTGGGCCGTTGGGGTTGTGGGCTGTTATCTGGTATGCGTATAGCAAGTTTAAACAGGAGCCATTCGTACAGGTAACGAGTCGAGGTCATTGGAGACTCTTAGAGAAGATGTCACAGGTCCGTGAGTGCCGAAAATCGTGCTTGCCTTTAGGTGACAAACTGCTTATCTATTTGGTGGAAAGCACAATAAATACCTTTGGTTGTAATTGAACATGTCGGATTTGGACCAAGTTGCATTCATTTTGTATAATGAATGAGCATATAAATGAAAGGGAATTTAAACTTTTGCGGTCAACAGTTAGCGCTCAGATGGGTGTTAAACCTTGGTTTGCCGTTTTCGTAGCACCAACAAAAGGAGGAGCGTCCTTTTATCTCGATTTGAATGAACTGCTAAACCTCTTACAGCGGTTTAACCACTACGTCGTACATAATTATGCACATATATGCGCATGTGACGTACGTCTAATCGTAGGACATTCCATGCAAATTGTAAAATCCAGGTCGTCGAATTCAAGTCTCGCTTTTATATGGCCTGACAGGCGGTTTGAACCATGCTGATTTTATTATATGCTCCTATACGATGCCGGAGATGAGGAAATTTCCTTCGGAATCGTGAGATGTCACTATAACCATTCCGAAACCGGAAATGTATCCGCGAGACCTGTAAAGTATAGACCTTTGTGATTAAAAGTGATTGAGAAGCACGTCTTCTCTAAATTGGAGTACACGCTATAATCTGCCGATGTCCCGCTCCAGTTTGCTTGTAAATCAAATAGAAGCACTCTGGACGCCGTGGCAACGTTTTCGCACACCCTCCACTCTTCACTTGATGCCGGAGCGAAGGCCGTCAAGATAGGATTCTTGGAATTAAACTCTGCTTACGACACCATATCACGCTCCCACATCCTTTCTCAACCGTGTGAAGATAGTGTGCGACGATGGTTGATTAATTGGCTTCAAAATTATTCAAAGAGGTTGCCTGATGCTCAAGGCAATCTGTCGTCGATGTGGAGAAGATTTTCTCAATTTGTTTGACTATGCATGTCTACTTTTTTATAATAAATATTCCTACCACATATGTCGGTGAGGTCGGGAGACTTGCACTTCTCGGGGTCATACAATTCAGAGTCCATAGTAACCAGCTGTGTGTAATTAATTCTCGTAGGTTCCTGGTTAGATGAGCGTTTGGGTGGAATTATTTTCCATCTCTCGATGCTCATAATAGTATTCACAAAGATCAAAAGGTTTCGCGTTACAAGTTACAACAAACAAAATTTATACAGGGAGTGACGATTATACTTAGAAGATGCAAAAGAGTCCCCGTATTGTATGTTGTTCCCCAGACATTCCCCCGGCCTTAAATGTTGCGGGAGATTCTTGATGCAGGAATATGGAATGTGTAGGATATATCCCAGTTTTCTAACTGCAGTTTATCAATCCCACTACCGATGATTTCTCCCTTCCACTACACATGTAACATAGTTGGTAACTTTGGTTGTAAAGTAACGAGAAAGGAGTTGTCTTGTACTTCACCTCTGCTTTCAAAACTATCTCACGCTCCCGCATTCTTTCTCAACTGTGTGAAGATGGCGTTTAAAGGTGGTTAATTAATTGGCTTCATAACAATTTCTCTAATCAACGTCAACACGTAAGAGTCGAAAATGAAGCCTCCTCCTCCTGCTTGCCAAATAATTGCGGTTTACTACAAGACGCAGTGCTATCTCCATTCATTTTTAACTATTAATCGTCTAGCCTTCGGTCTCCTAACGACGTGACACTAATGAAATACGCGTATGACTTGACTTTATGTCATGCCTGAAAGAAAATGGTGATTCTCAGCAGCTCGGGCACGTAGTCACTAAGGTACTCGAGATGCATCTCCATTAATTTATCCCTGAGACCCGATGTTGACACTCCTGAAATCTCTTCAATCCATAATTTCGCTCTCCATTCAAGAAATCATCGTTCAACGCCACTTACATAGTTGGTCACTAATCCCTGCTCGTATTTTAAGTGACCCCTCTCATCCAAATGTAAATCTCTTCGACCAATGCGTAGGCTATACCGTTCAATACTCACAAGAACGTCGACATATCGCAATTCAGTCATTCCTTATTGATCCCGATTTTTGGTTTCACCGGAGCGGGTGAAGCAGGAACTAAAAGACAATTTTCAAATCTAGTACTTGTTATACTGTCTTGTTTTATGTTGAAATTTTTGGAACTCGTTACCTCAATAAAGCGACTACGATTATTATTATTATTATTATTATTATTATTATTATTATTATCATTACGCAATTACCACTACTTAACAATTGAAAGTAGAAAAAAACCCGTTCGTCCTACAAAGTTATTTGACCTGATACAATTGAACGCGGAATGCAGAAGAGCGTGTAAATATTGTTTCAAGTTTCACCGGTGACCATTCATAACGTCACCAGTAAATTGACAATTCCATTTAGAGCATCAAACACTATAATGCATGTAGTACATAAATTTACCCCCCCCCCCCCAGATGATGTTGATTACGTAAAATATTCGTTCGCATGAATTATCGTGCCAAAATGACGAGCGGTTATTATTCATCATTTATTGAAAATTAAAGAAATTAATTTCAGGATTATATAAGTCACCTAATTCTCGGAAGGTTTCGATATTGGTACATTAAATGGCGATAAGGGGAGAAAAAGACCCCGATAAACATAAAGCAGCATTTACTAGATCTGCATTTGCGATGAAACATTGTTTCACTGAGTAGATTAAATTAGCTGAACGCCTTTAACGTCATTGATACCTGAGGTAGATCTCCTTGTTCCCCCAGTCCGCCAGGATAGGCCTACCTGTTCCTGGGAAGAACGAGATATTCCGTTTCCGACTGCCCGCAACTGTTTTAGATCACCTGTCGGGCGGCTTACCGGGATTTGTATCATTTCGCACATTTTTACAGTCGCTCTGAGAGGCAGACCTCAATCTGCTCCAACCTGACCTCCGATCGCCGTTCAAGCTGGTTCTTCCACTGGGCCACCACTCAGTGGAAGTCAAGAGTCGCCGGAAAGACCCCTCGGCCAGCGGTCGTTCTAAACCACGGTGCCCCAAGCAACCAATCCGCTTGTGTGGAAATTGAAGGTATCAGGAAATTATTTTAGATTTCATCTCGGTAAGCCAGCTATTGTTAAGGACACCCGAATGGAAAGTAACTTTTCTCGGAGATAAGTATACGACAGCATGCTTGCCTTCAGTCCGTCGATGTCAAATACGCGGGGTTTCCTGTTTTGCAGAACTTGAACAATGAGTTCCATTCTTTAAAGCCATTGTCGCCACTGGTAACAGCTTTTCAATATTTGCGAAGTGCTTTGCATGCACGAGGATTTTTACAGTTTGTTTTCCAAAGAAATACCGACCCCAGTGTATGAGAACAATAGATGTCTGTTTCGATGTCATGGTAACAACCGATGTGATCTGAGAGCTCAAATAATCCGCCAATTATATGATTTTCGTTATCCAGTTACATTCCAAACACAATTACTGTCAGTTCAAAGACGATAATAACGCGACAATTCTCTATTTAAATAATATAAAACTTCTGCTAAAAATATAAATAACCCAAAACTTAATGACAATTATTGTGACACACACGCTATGCGTAGTATATGATTTGAAGTTCCGTTCGCAGTAACGTTGGTGTTGGGTATGGCTGACATCAGGCCCGGTTACCTTGGGGTAACCAAGGAAACGCCCTAGAAATGGTGGATAAACAAACCCGATATCCTTTTTATTGACAACAACGCATATGATAGGACACAAGAAGACCATCTCGGAGTTCCTTTTGAGACTAAATTCCAAGGTTTTCTATCTGTGACGAGCGCATTCCAGAAAAATGATGAGAACAATAATACTAATACAAATAATAGTAAAATTTACGATGCAAATAGATGAAAGTACAACAGTTAGGATGCCGAATAAATCAGTGGACTGGGTAGTTAAGGGGCATGTTTCTTGTCGTATGTGTTCATGTTCTTGTAGTTCCCAACGTAGCCCTGTGCTGCTTTTGAGGAGGGCGCGGTTTCGCGGCCCTCCTTCCCCTTTCCCTTGCCGGTTTCCTGATCGAAGCGCTCCTTGTGAGACCCCGTGTAGCCTTTGTGGTCGGTCAGGCGGGCCGTGGCGCCATCCTGGCTGATCCGGGTGGTCCCGTGACCCCCCGGTTTGCCCGAGGAAACCTTCTCCTTCAGCCTGGCGATTGCGTCAGCCCGTTCGATCTCCTTCGCCTCCATGTAGGCATCTGCCAAGGCACCCTCGACGAAGGCGCAGAATCCCGCGTAGTCCACGTCGCGCTTCGAGTTGCCCAGATGCTTCCGGAACTGGATATCCACCCGATTTGCGTCCATACCCTTGCAGTAGATCTTGCAGTCGGTGCATATCTTTTTCAGCGTCTTGTCTGTGCACGTCGTGGAGCCTTTCTTGACGGAATCGCAAAAGGTCAGGAAGGAATCGCGCATGATTTCGTCCTCAAACAGCCCTATGACAACGGTAGCAGGAGCGCTAGCCTTTTATTCACAAAAACGGCCTGCGCGCCATTGGGCCCAACGGCGTGGTCTGATTGGTCTAGCTGGGACAATGTTTATGAAGCCTAAACACGTTTTATGAAACGGCGCGCTCTAATGTGTGCCCAGGTTGTACAATGTTCCAGAATGTATGTGGGAACATGAATTCCTGTTGCCACTCGCATGCTGACTTCTGCCACTTAAATTGTTAGCTTTTTTAATGATAATACTAATAATAATGGTAATTGATTTATCATGGTAACGAGACAAAATCTTCATGCACCACTTTATCGCTCTCCTACTGGCATACCGTTTCCCAGTCGTTTTTCCTTGGCTCAAATGCTCAAACCTTTTTACCCGCCCAAGGCTTTTTAAAATAAGATCGTTTGCCTAATGGCAAATCCAAGATACAAGTATTAATTTCTAATTTCTCTAACTGTTTCCTCCAGGCTTCTCGTAAATTCGGTCACCCCGCCAATACCCTCTCGATGTTGAAGGTTTTATTTATGGAGGAAATAACGTAATGCTGCATTCGAGATCCATGTTTATGCTGGGTGAACTTTTCTAAAAGAGAAATTCGGTCTGATTAAGAATTGCAGATCAGGTTATAGACCTTTTCCAGTCTCCCATAAATTGTTGGCGAGATTATTTACGATACAACTACTTTCAATGGTATAGGGAAGGTTTAGGGTGA